>JBAMIE010215467.1:0-10010 GCA_037177295.1 Kaempferia parviflora
TTAGTTTGTCTGCTATGACAAGAACCCACATCCGCAACAGCAGTTAATTATTAAGTCGAAGCAAAACAAAAATTAGGTAATCTGTTAAGACGAGGCTGGCAGTTGGTCAGCAGATATTTTGGTTGGGGTGGCTTATGCATTGGTGGTAAAAAGGTAAATCGTTCATCTCAGTGTCTTCATCAATCCATTTTATGACTAATACGAAGAAGGTAAATCACGGGGACTACTAGCTCAGACAGTGACTAGTACATAAGGGAGAGTAGACACCTGACTTCGTCAGGATTTGACCCTCAAACCTCATTGGTGTCAACACCTCATGCACTAGCCATTAGTCCCTCCGGTGGGGACGGTTGGGTGGCTTATGCATTGGTGGCAATTGGTGACAACACTCGTGCACTAGCCATCAGTCCCTCCGGGAGCTGTCAGAGAATATTTTGCTAGTATGACAAGCTTTCCCTAGCACATATCGGGATTTTTGGTCTCCTCGTCACCCGATACTCTCTGATAGAAATATTCTCTACCCCTCGATACAACCGAGGCCTAACAGGTAGTATAAAAATGTAGACATACATACATGACAGGGACTTTTGACATTTTTTCCACAAGAGATTGCTTAAAGGACTTCTCATCTTCTTCTTCCTTTATCTCTACTTTTCGCTTTCTACTTTCTGCATACTATATATTTTTTTTCATTGAGCACGGTTTTTGAATTGAGCGTCAAAGTACCTGAGCCGGGGATCTTTTCCCTAGTTTCTGGTGCTAGCGTCGTTAGCTGTATGTGCATAGGCTTGATAGCATCATTGAGCGTTCAGAGGTTGCGGACGTGCAAATGGGGAGCTTGGCAGTATCCCAGGGCTCTCAGTAGTGGGAGGCGTGGGTGTATTGTAAGTTGCTCTGCCTCAACTTTTATAACATTCTAGTTATTTCTTTTATACTGAGCTCCAAATTACGATATCCATCACCTGCCTTTTTTCCCTTTGCTGGAGAGATCCATATCCTCGGTAAACTCATCTCTCTACCCTTCTTATCCTCAACTTCCACCTTATCGAAGCACCCCAATCTCTACCTTCTCTACCCTCTTCGCCTACTATAACTATTGCTCATTCACTTGGAAGATTTCCGATTCCTATCGCGGGTTCTAGACAGGATCATCTAATGTTATGATTATTATTACCTTGAATTGCATAGTTAATTAATTTGAATATGTGATTATTTAGAGCAGGGCAAGGGCCAAAACTAATTTATTGTTAGACTATTATTGACTAAGTAATTGATGATACAAATGCTCTTTCTTGATTAATTTATATTTTCTATAAATTTAAATATAGTAATTAAAAGAAAGCATTTATTTTATTCTATACATTAAATTAAGAAAATTCGATTCATGAGTTGACAAATGAAGAGTTTACAATAACAAAAATAATTAGACCGAAAAGTGATAATATATGATGCACTGCACTAGAAAGGAAGATTTATTTTCTTTATAATTTTTAAGCCAAAAAAAATTGTATTATATATATGTATATATGTTTAAATTTGTTAAATAGTAAGCAATATATCTTAAATGGAGAAAGATTTTACGGAAGAATCTCGTTGACAAATTTCGGTTGAATTTTCCAAAGATTTAATGATAAATGAATATATAAAAAAAGGCGGTGTCTGCTGATGCTTTCCCCATTTGCCTCCCTCCTAATTGCCACACAACCTTCCTTTGCATCAACCCTTTCCTTCTCTGCTCTCTGCCAACCCATCCCACTCCTTCTGGCTTCGCTCCACTCTTTCGGCTGCATCAATACCATGTGAGACCAGACTCTTCCCTGCTCCTTTCCTGAACAACTTGTTATACGTTCCTTCGACCAAGACACTGCCAAAGTTTTGATCTTTGTTAATTTTGTGTCTATTTTGTCGTTGATGCATTCCTGGCGCACGACCGTGGGAGAAGGGAAAGGGGGCTCGTTGTTGATGGGGAGCAGGGGCGACGGACTGAACGACCAGTTCCCTGTAGGAATGCGTGTCCTCGCCGTCGACGACGATCCCACTTGCCTCAGAGTGTTGGAGGCCATGCTGCTTCGATGCGGATACAATGGTCTTCTCCCCTTCCTTTTTCCTGGTCAAAAGTTTCGTCTTTTATATCAATATTGATTTTTTCTTTTTTTGTTTTCACTGTATCTGTTGCTATGATCTGTTGCTTGAGACCGATTTTTAATTTGCTCGGATGTGCCAGTTACAACTACGAATCAGGCTGCCTCTGCGCTGGAGTTGCTGAGGGAGAATAAGAACAGATTTGATCTAGTTATCAGTGATGTGCATATGCCAGACATGGATGGGTTCAGGCTTCTAGAGCTCGTGGGCCTCGAGATGGACCTTCCGGTCATCAGTAAGCCAAGGATGATCTCAATTTCATCAATGTTTTGTACTGTAATATGCTTGTCTTGTACGCATGCTGCTAGTTTCTTCTTCAGAAACCATTTTGGTAATGTTTTTATATGGCAATTTACCAAACTTTTAAAGCAGGCGTGCATTACACAAATAGTTGGATAACCCATTTATATATATCAGATAAGGTTTTTTTTACTGAATCTTTGAACTCCACAGAGGTTAACTGTGATAAATTGGTTGAATGCAGTGCTCTCTGTGAATGGTGAGACTAAAACTGTAATGAAAGGCATAACTCATGGTGCCTGTGACTACTTGCTCAAACCAGTTCGGATTGAGGAGCTCAAGAACATATGGCAGCATGTTGTAAGGAGAAGGAAGTTAGCTCACAAAGAGTATAACCATTTTGATGATGGGGAAGGTTCAGACAAGCACCAAATCGTTAGTAAAGAATCTGCTGACGGTCTGAACATGAATAGCTCACCCAATTGCAATGAAATGTTGTATACAAGGAAGAGGAAGGACCAGAATGACGAAGACGATGACAACTCTGAGGAGAATGATGATACAACTACTCAAAAAAAGCCAAGGGTTGTCTGGTCTATTGACTTACATAGGAAGTTTGTAGCTGCTGTTAATCAGTTGGGAATTGACAGTATGTACTGCCCTTTTTTGTGTTCTATTTGACCTTGATATTTCTGTGTACCAATTTGTTGCTGTGATTCTTCCAATGTAGAGGCCGTTCCTAAGAGGATACTGGAGCTTATGAATGTTGAGAAACTTACAAGAGAAAATGTTGCAAGCCATCTACAGGCATGTATTCGAATTTATACCTTATCATTTTCATTATGATGCGTATACCACAATATAGAAGTTACAGTGTTGTAATTGCAGAAGTATAGGCTTTACTTGAAAAGATTGAGTGCTGCAGCAAGTCAACAGGTTAACATGGTTGCTGCTTTTGGAGGTAGGAACTCGTATATAAGTTCATTGGATGGCTTTGGCAAGTTACAAGCCCTTAGATCACTCCAACCATGCGAAGTGCTTGTTAAAGCAAATACAAGTGGCTTGGGAATTCATGATCTTTCCTCTTCCAGAATACTTCAAGTTGGGAGTAGCAATTCAATCATTCCTTCTGCCGGTATAAGCACACTCCCACCAGTAATTCATGCCAGCAATCAACATGGGAGGTTGTTACAGGGAGTTCCCGCCTCATTGGAACTTGAACAAATGCAACTTAAAAGAATTCAAGAACCAAGTAGTCATTTTCCTGGTTTCTTATCTGGAAATGGAATTTCTATTCCCAGCAGTTCTTTTCTAGATGTGGCAAGTAGTCATGCTTTTATAACACAATCAGTCGAGCAGCAGACACCTTCGAGTGCAACGGTCAGCCTCTCTTCGGGTAGATCATTGTCCACAACCTTTGATCCTTTACATGTTAGTGTTGGGTTTTCTTCCCAATTGCCTGATGCTGGTAGACTCAAGTACTTGGACAACTTTCCCATTTCACAAAGGAGAAACAATAATCCTCAAAGCATTTCTTCCACTGTACAAGATCCTTTTATAGGCAGAGATGCAAAATGTCAGGCTAGCTCCTCCGGTGGACCGACGATGTTGTTGCCTACAACTATAGACGGAGAGACAGGCAATGCTAAACAAAGAGCACCGGAGGACGGCATATATGAACAAGAAGCCCTGTTCAATTTTTGCTCTAGTACTGCTTTGTGTACTAATTTGGTGTCTAATTTTCCTGGAAATCAAAGAGTGAACAGTCAGCATAATACCAGCTGTTCAATCTTTCCATCAAATTGCCAGATTGGTAAGTTAACCGCCGACGGTTTGCTGAAGGAGATAGTGAATGTGCAGGAAGGAACCGAGCTATCTGGTTATTGTCTTGATGATGTAGTTGGTTCTCTTATCAAACCGGTATGATATTCTCTGTTTGCATATATACACTATCAATTCAGTTTCTAGAGATCGTTTATAATCTGTATTAAGCTTGGTATACTTCTAATCAACAAATTGTCCTGCAAAGGTCTTAATACACCTTTATCTTGTTGTCCGTGATTTACCTCTTCTGTGTTAGCCTAGAGACGGATTGACGGGGGCGCTGAGGACGAGCGAATCACCTTTTATCACATTATTATTCACGATTTTCTAATCGAATTCACTCTACTTTGCAGGAAAAAGGTCGTATCAGTCTTTCCGAGAATGATAGTGAATCTGACATGTATCAATTTCACGCTTGCATGTAATATTTTCTTTAGAAACCTATTTAAGGGAGAAATATATATATTTTTTGACCTTATGTAGTCTTATATATTCAAAATGTTTCATTAACCTTTAGCTAACTCTTATGTTGTTTTCTTTGATCACATACATTATCTTCTTATGCTATTATTACACACTAATTGCCATCATGCTATAATCACTTGTCTCCTGCTTAGCTTTCTTAAAGTCACCATCAAGGTCATGGTCATGACAACTATTGCTTTACTGATATTGATCGATACATATTTTCTATGTTAATTAAAAATTAAAAGCACAATTTTCTATTTTAAATGAAAGGCATAAAGCTTATTGTCATGGTATGATGTAGACCGATTTAAGTAGCCAAACAAATGCTGAAGCTACAGTGAAACAATAGGGTACACATATTAGTGCATGCAAATTACTATGTGCATATATGAGAGACACGGTAGCATCAATTAAGAGTTGTGACTGAAAGAGAAACATTGTTTTCTATTAAATGAAATATTTCTGCAAGTAGTTAACTTTTAGTGAATTAGAAAATCAACATATAACCCACCTCTGAAAAATTAAAATTCAAAATTTTCAATTGAATAACTTAATAACTAAAAATCAAAACTTCAAAAATGTAAAATAAAAAATGAAAGTACTCATCAACAACTGCCCACCATAATGTCCGTGTGATTTACCTCTCTTCCAGATAGTGGAGGACCACCCTAGAGAAGTCGTCGAGATGCTAGTTTCACCTTTGCTGCCAATGTAGATTTGATATATGTATATATATACTTGCACATCTATGGTGCACATCCATCATGGGCGACCGAGATGAGGCGGGCCCCCGAAAATAATCTGGGTGCCTCAACTCAACTCAGCCGACTAACAACTCATATATATATATATATAGAGTTTTATTACCTTGCTCACCATCTATGGGCAATCTGTGGACATCGAGTGTTATTTTTTTTTTTAAATACTCCCTTTAACCTAAATCCTAAAAAAATAATCGGCCTACGAATTACCAAATATAAATATATATACACCATGCAAACTTCGTTCATGATAATGGTCGAGGCGTCTGGATTCAATCCAAGTGCCTCAATTTATTGAGTAGCTTTAAAAAAAAATTTAGTTTGGGTTTAAGACAATTCGATTTTACTTTTAAGGTTTAAAAGTTGGATTATAGTGTTCAAGCTAAAAAAAAAAATAAATTAAAAAAAATTTAGGTGCTTATGGGGAATATATTTAAGATGCCCAATAGCATTTTTTTGTTTTGTTTTGTTTTTATTTTTTTTTAGTCCTAGAGTTAAGCAAATTAAATTTTACCTTTAAAATTTAGATGTTAAATTATAGTGTTCAAACTAACATAAATTTAAAATTTAAAAATTATAGATACTCACAGAGTACATGTATTTAAGGTTTAGAATTTAGGAAAACGTTGAATAAAAAAATCAGAACACCTGATTAATTCTAAGCGCCTCGACCACTCAAGCGCGGACAGATTCACAGCAAATGTGTATTTGCTAACAAAACAATAAGATTACTAAACTAACACGTTCACAAGGATTCTTGATCATTAGACATACTTCCACATGTAACAAAATTGAGTCAATTAGGAACTACTAAATAGATCAACGAAATCGTCTCCGATGGATGAGTTATATTTCTTATGCAAGGTTATTTTTTGTTGCAAATTTTTGTTATATATTAAATATGAAAAAAATCAAAATTAGTTAAGTATAAATATGTGCACAGAGATGCACATAGGGGTTGTCCTAGGCTACTACGTACAGATAAGGAGTATGTATTAATTTTTTTTAGCCAAAATAAATAAACAAATTGGACACACAAAGTAAAAGTGTTGAATCAGATTGGGTCAAACAAAATCTATCAGGTATGCATGGGATGATGGGAATAAGGAGTATGTTACTCAAAACCAAAGTTGACTTGAATTTGATTAATTAAATTATAGTCGAACTAAGTTTAATTAGGTTAAACTGGTTCAATTAATTTAAAATGAGTTAGGGAATTTTTCTATTCACTCTTTTTTTATTCTCTGCTACATACACAACCTTGCTCTCACTACCTCACGCGTAAGCCTCCATGCGACTTCTTCTTCTCCTTCCTTCTCCATTTTTTCTCCAACCATAGCTTAGTTATTTTTTTCTCCTTCTCCAACATCAACTCTCTTTTTTTTCTTCTTCTTATCAAGAGTAGCAACCCTCTTTCTTCCCTTTTGTTATTTTTTAGCCGACCAACAATAACTTGAGTCATTCTTCCTCTCCAACAAGAGCATCCCTTGTTTTGCCTTTTCTTATAGTCGGAGCTAACCGAGACCATCGAAAAAGATGGTAAGATTTTTGTCTCTTTTTTTCATCCTTGAGCCAAATTGATTGACTATTATTTATTTATTTGATTATTATTATTTTTTAATTGTTTAGAAATATAGCTTGAACTATGTCAAAATCAAACATTAATCAGTTGTAAAATGGAAAAGACATTGATATCCTCTTTCTTTAAGAAGAGAATCGTAAACTAGTGAAAACACTTCAATTCCAACAGTCTCTATAATGCAACATCGATTTAGTGAAATTCTTCCAATACTCAATACTTATGAGTTATGTCCCCAATGAAAAGTTTCAATGATTGACAAATATTTAAGTTTATGTTAATAAGTTGGATCTCACTTGTGTTAAGAGTATGCAGGATAAGAGAAGTCCTCGCAGGTCTGGAGATTACATACAAGGCAAGAAAAGTTTAAAAAGGCTGAGAGTCAATTCTTGGTAAGAAGAAGTTCTTGTCAGAAGACTGGATGTAAGAAAAGTCCAAGAAGGTCAAAGACTAGATTCTTGGCAAAAGATGAAAACCTAAGCAGATCATGAGATTATGCAAGGGTAGATGAAGATTTGGAGACGAGGAAGCTCCAAGCACAAAAGTCCATGGAATATAAAGTGCATCTGACATGAGGTGATTTTGAAATGATGGTAGAGAAGTTTAGGCAAATTTCAACCTTTATGATGACTGAAATCAATATATCAGTTGATTGGTAACATCTAAGTAATTGATTGATACATAGTATACTTGAAGTGGGTTATGTATTTGGGGGGTTAAGTGCAAATACTTTAAATTAGGGTTCACCAGTCAATTCCTTGGACAAAGTAATCAATTATTGTGATAAACCTCAAACCAAGGTTTTGTCATAGCAGTCGATTGCTTGGGTAAAGCAATCAATTGCTGAGCTAAACTCTGAACTTAGAGTTTGCACAGTAACCCTAACAATTAATTAATTTGTTGGGTCAATCAATTGATAAACAATTTTGATCGAACATAAGTTGTTCGAATCGACTGGCCTATTCGACGAGGGTTGCCAACCAATTGCATCAATCAATTGGTAGAGTATGCAGAGCAAATTGAAGCTTGCCAAATCATTAGCCAGTCGATTGACATCAACAATCGATTGGTGATACCAATCAATCGATTGGAATTCAAATTTAAAACTCAGTTGTCGATCCAAAGTCAGTGACCGTTCAATAGATAGTCAATGGTCAGCAATCAATTGGTGAGAAATGTCAATCGATTGATGGCGGCAACAAGGTGCAAAATAATCTAATTCAAGCAATATTTAAAGGGAATTTTCAACCAATGGAATAGTATCACTTCAAACGATTTCATTGCTCAACTAACATTATTGTACGAGATTTCTCTGCCTTCAGATCTTTTTCGACAAGGAGGAAATCAATAGAGGTGGTAGAACGCTAGGTTAGCCTTGGACATAGTCATTTCAGGGAGGCGGTGAAGTAAAATCACTCGCGTTAGCATTTGTGTGTGTTGTGCTTGTTAAGTCTTAAAGTTTTCGCTGCACATTCTCAATGACAAAGCGATTAGAGCTATTCACCTCCTTTTAGCTCTCATGGTCATAACAAAATCTAGATAAAAAAAATAGATATGTGAATATCATATTAATATACAAAATGAGATTAGATGTTCATATCTAAAGATGGAGCCTCATATGTTGGAGTATTTAGGTACAAAATTTAGAAGTCAAAACCGTTAGCTTTAGAAAAAATGATCCATTTGTTAGAGTATTCATCTTCAACAAATAAGGTATATTATTTTTTTTGACATTAAGTTAAGCCCCCTAACATTAATTTCTGAATCGTCCTTAAATATGCACTATGTAATATGTTTCAACTACATTGGATGTCAATCACTATCAATGTAATCATCATGAATTATATTTGTTCGCCCCGGGGCAATGGTACAGCAGAGCGCTTACTCAGTTCTAATTAGGGTTTCGATGTTTGACAATATACCAATGTTGGGTCAAGTTGACTAAGAGTTAATCCAAACAAGACTTGATGTTTGGAAAAGAGAAGTTTAATCAAGACTAGATGACTAGTAAGGGTAAGTCCTAACTGAAGAATAGGTATGTGAGAAGTCTACTAAGTGATTAGTTCTAACTGTTAGTTAGGTAAGGGTAAGTCCTAACCAGAGGTTAGGCAGGTGAGAAGTTTACTGAGTCACTAGTTCTAATTGCAGATTAGATAAGGGGACGTTCTAATGAGTGAAGGTAGACCCTAGTGAGTGAAGTTAGGTGATGGAAGTCCTAGTGAGTAGAATCAGACAATAGAAGTTCTAGTGGGTGAAGCTAGACCTTAGTAAGTGAAGTTAGGTGGTAGAAGTCCTGGTGAGTGAACTCAGGCAATGGAAGTCCTCGTGAGTGAAACTAGGCCATAGTGACTGAAGCTAGGTCGTGGAAGTCCTAGTGAGTTAAGTCAGACAATGGAAGTCTTAGTGAGTTAAGCCAGATAATAAAAGTCCTAATGAGTAAAGCTAGACAGTGTGACCAACTACGCGGTCCACCAGACCAACGAATCTTTAATACTACTAATATTGTTTTACATTATATTATTCTAACTTAGTGTTGCAGGACCAGAGAAAGTCCAAACAGGTCTAGAGGATCAGATATTTGGTAAGCAAGTGGAGGTAAGCATTGGAGAAGAGATATCAGTGAGCACGCATTTCCCTTTGAGGGAACAGTAGCCGCTTGTCCAACTTAGATCCATTTTGAAAGTCTAAGTTGAGACTAAAACTAGATCCTGATCTTTGTAAGATAGGATCTAATTTATAAATAAATCTTATTTTCAGTATGTTAACTCTGTTCTGCAGGTGACACATTTTTTGGAGTAACATATCTTCTAGGGTTAAAATGCATAAATAAGCCTCGGATGAATAGTAGGGATGTCAATTAAAAACGAACCTGATGGAGGATCTGATGTTCGACTCGAATGGAAGATTATATGGAGGGACTATTGATACCGGATATCTTACTCGAATACCCAATTAAATAATGTACATATATATATTAATGAAAAATTCTTTTACTA
>JBAMIE010215491.1:0-10008 GCA_037177295.1 Kaempferia parviflora
CATTGGTATGAGGCCTTTTGGGTAGAGCCCAAGAGCAAAACCATGAGGGCTTAGGCCCAAAGTGGATAATATCATGCCATTGTGGAGATATCTAAAACTCTTTTGGACCCAACATAAACTTGCTTTAGGGTTTAAGGAGAGAAAGGGGGAGGGGGTGGGGAAGAGTATCTTGGAAAGAACAGGCGATAAGCGATAGATATAGTGGGTGTGACGACGGTACTTGGAAAGAATGCACGATTAGTCAACATGATGAGCACAACAACGAGTTGTAAGCAATACGAGTCAGGGAAGGGAGAGAGTTATCAAAGATGGCATGAGTGTATAGAGAGAGAAATCTAATTTAAAATATTTTGTCTTAGTTACATATGTTTAAATCAAAATAAATCTAAATCAACCCACCCTCTTTAAATTCACTTGAACATAATCACCATGTCTATTCGATGGCTCCAACCATCCCTAAATGAATATCCACTCGACGCTAAAATTAAAATATTCATTTTATTTTGCTTAATTAGTTATTTAAAAAAATTACAACAATAACAACCAAGCCTTATCCAACTAGGTGGGGTTAGTTATATGGATCCTTCTACGCCGTTAGGCTTTATCCCCTCCTATATCATCATTTATATATAAATATTTTTTATTTTATTTTATTATTGCTAATCAAGTCTTTTTTGCCTTCCTCGTTTGATGTACACATTTGTCATAGTTTAACATCGCCTAACGTGAGCAAGAGTGTCTCTCGGAGTTTTCCCTTAATAATTGCAATCTATACTCTCTCTAATATTTACATGTCTGTACCATCTTAAACGTATCTCCCATAATTTTTCCTCAATAGGTACAACCCTGACTTTCTAGTTAATATTTTTATTTCTTATCTGTCCGTAATCCTTGTATGTTCACATATCTACCTTAATATTCTCATCTCTACAACCCTCATCTTTTACTCATGTGCTTGAGACATAGTCTAACATTTAGCTCCATATAACATAGTAGGTCTACTCGTCATTTTATAAAATTTCCTTAAAGTTTTAGAGGTACTTTAAGATCACAAAGAACACATCTCCATTTCAACCATTCCGCTTGTATTGTATATAAGATATTTCTCTCAACCCTCCATCCTTTTGCAAAAATGATCTTAAATATTTAAAATTATCAGTTACAAATAACTCGTTCCTATCTTAACAATTGTCTCTAATTTTGTTAAACTTAAATTTCATATATTCAATCTTTACTCTACTAAGTTTAAACATTTTACTTCTAGCCTTTTTGGAAAAAAATTAAATGCAAAAATTTAAATAAGTTAAAATTTGGCATCTAACATCAACAAAGTTTTTTTTTTTCATAAAAAGAGATTGAGAGAGGTTGTGTGAGCAAGCTACTAGAAAACTAAGAGTCGACGAGATTGTGTCTAGCTTCTCTTTATTTGATTAACAAAATATAAGTCCTTTTTCACTATTTTAAATTTATTGGATTGGACTATCATTAAAAATATATGGTGATTGCAATAAGTATGCACTCTATTTTTTATTCGCTTTAATATTTGTAGTCATGTGGAAAAAATAAAATAAAACAAAAACCAAACAATAACAATTTGAATTATTTGACTGCATTTAAGAGAGTTTTATTTAAGTTTTATGAAACGAAATACATGAAACAAAATTTAATGCTTACTTTTTATTAAATATTTATGAATAAATTTTAAATATAATTATATACAACAATAACAACTAAGCCTTATCTCACTAGGGTGTCGACTATTTATATATAATTATATAAACCTATAAAATATATATATGCATTTTAAATAAAATTATATGCTTAAAAATGAAGCTTTCTCTAGCCTTCAAGTATGAAATTGTTCCTATGTATGATGAAAAAGCTTTATTTTCTTGTTGCTCATTCTAGCCTTTTACATGCAAAAATTTAATAGATTATAAGTGTATATCATTATAAAAACGAAAGAAAGAAATTTACAAATGAATAAAAAGTAGTTCGGTGCAGAAAGCTCTTGCCAATGCGGAGTCTTGGGGTTGGTAGATTCCCGAGGAAGGGTTGGACTGGTTCGGTCTATTGTATGCAATCTTAACCTGCATTACAAGGGTCGTTCGCGACTCGAACTCGTCACCACAAAGTTATACGATAACAATTTTACCGTTGCCCCAATGCTCTCTTTCTAAATTTACAAATAAATAAAGCTAAAAATTTAAAATTTAAATGGTAGTAAACATTTTTAACTTTGAGGTTATTAAATTAATCAACAAATATAAACATAATAATAAAGGTGCATTATCTATTAACAATCTTATTAGTTATTATGTAAACAACTAATTACAATAAAAAATTAATCAAAAGTTACAACTTATAGAGTTATTATTAATAATTTAATTAAAAAAGAATTAAAATTGTATTGGTACGATATGATATGATTTTGGTTAAAGACACCAGAATAACTAGAAATATAAACCTTTCTTACCTTGTCATTCTTTCTAGAAATATTGACCTTTAGTAACATTACTTGTAATTCTTTTTTTCATTGTCTATAGATTCAATGAAAATCTTCTTGGCTTCATAGGCTACTTTTTAATAACTCGCAATATTATTGTAAATACGAGTTAGATGTTACTCTATAAAGTTGTTAGGTTTTCTTTCCACAAAATTTACACATCGTGGTATTAGAATTATTCTTGGAGGGAGATATCTATAATTCTAGGTAGCACTGGTCCATCTAGGTGGTTTATTATAATCAGATCAAGAATATTGTGCTAAAGTTGATTTCATACCTCACTTGACTAAACAGTAAACAAGAAAACATAGTCAAAGACTTTTTTATTGGATTCAAAACTATCAGACGACATCAAATAAAAGCTAGTTAAACAATGCGACAAGTTAAGGAAGATGATGGATAAATTATACCTCACTATGACGAAGAAAAATACATCATGATTGTATCAATGTCCGCCAACAACATAATCAAATTTAGTCCAATGCACTTGGTTGATTGCATATTTTATTCTCCTGCATGGCTCACTATTTAACCAAGTTTTTGCATCCACATGATACCATGGATAGTAATATCACAAGTAGTATTGACTGAATGCCCAAATAAGATGTTTATTATGCTGACGCCCTGAAAGTTTAGAGCCAAGTACATCAACGATGGTAGACCGACACCACCACAATACATATATAGGGCTAATGCCTTGATTGAGTCTTTAGGATGATACCCTGATGCCACTAGGATTTGACACATAGGTATGTATTTTAGGTCGACACTCTTATGCACATACATTCAAATTTAAGTGCATATAAAGAATAAATATGCCTCCCATACTGTCCAATTATACCCACCTATAAGAAATGGATTTACCCTTCTCTCCCTTTTGTACCACAAGTTCCTTGCAACAATAATTCCAATAATATTTCTAGATCAAGATAATTGCATCAACACATGTGATTTCATTCGCAGTTTAAACACTCACTGTGTTCAAGCTACCAAAAGCCCTTTAGTTGCTTAAAAGTGTATTTCCCTCTCTTAAGCAATCCTATGAATACATGTGTGTGTTTTAGCTTTCAACATTACAAACGCCAACTTCTTCCCTTTAGCAATTCATGAAATTCAACCAAGGGTTCATAATACCTCTACTGGCATAAAAGCTTAAGCATAGATGAACGTTGAAACCCTAGGCTTCTCCTTGTCTTGCCAACCCCCAACAATTGGTGGCAAAAGGCGAATCGCTCGCCCCTCCGCCTCCGCCAACCCCCAACAAGAGAAGACAGTGGAGAGAGAGAGAGAGAGAGAGAGAGAAGATGGAGTCTTCCACTATTTCTAGTGTGTTTCCTTCCTCTAGAGATCTCCACAATGCGGTAGAAGAATCAGTTTTGGGAATTGGGAAGAGGAAGAGACAAAGACGGAGAAATAAGAGAGGAGTTCGACACCAAGAGGCGCCATCAGCTCCTCTTGGTTTGCCCCACCCCACCTCATTAATTAGAAGAATAATAATTTCCCTTAAGCTTACTCCATTTGAAAATAACCTTGAACCAGTCCCTTAATATATAGAAATTTCCATTAAACTCCACCTAAGTCTTCCAAAAAGGGTTTAACTCATACCCAACTTGGCTTGACCAAACGAACCTGCCTGTAGTGTCAAAGTCGGCCTTCTATCACCCTATGTGGAACACTTCTCAGTGGGGTCACACCCCCCATGGTTAAATAATTAGGCATCTTAGCTAACATGTTCCCAAATCATGCTAAAACATTATGTTTCATTTAAATTATAGAAATTTTTCTGGGAAATTACTCTAAAAATAAATAAATAAATATTTTTTTGTGAACACTTGAATCATTTTATGAACATTAGGTGGAGAAGTCACATTCTAATTCCACCTAGGTGCCCCCCTAGACTGGATTTTTGAAAATTGAAAATTTTGATTCATGTCCTATTGAGTAGTTTCACTGTTAATGGAGCTATATTCATGCCACATTACTTCGCATAAGGTTTTACTTGAAATTCATTTTCTACTTGAAATTTTTTCCATTTAATTGATACCCTGCTCCATAAGACATTTTAATGCTCGATGCATTCATACAGCGTTTGCTCTGTCTTGAAGGATTAAATAGACTGGTATCTTGAAGCTAGAAAAGCATAAGCTGGTTTACTGTGGCACAACCATTTGTTTGTTGGCTCTCTTTCTTTATCAACGATACTCCTATTGGGGTAGTATTACTTGTTCAAAGTTAGGTTTAGAGGATATAAATCAATGCAGAAAGTTCTTTATATCCTGACTATTTATTTATTTATTTTTTTTTTGCCATGTGAACAGATAAAGCAACTAAATGAGCCAATTGAAATTAAAATATTTGAATGGAACACAGGTGGCCTACTAACCAGAATCGAGGTAAATTTGTTGGTCTTCATTTAGTTGATTACAGATTACTCATTATCTTGTGTGTGATATTCAATTCATTTCCAGGGCCTGCGAGCATTCCTACCAAAAGCTGAGTTGATGAACAAGATAAAGAATTTCACAGATTTAAAAGAAAATGTAACTGCCTCCTATTCTGGATTTTTATGTCCTAAGATTATCTCTGCATCTTTTCACAAACTGTTTATAATGCATCTCTACATATCTCTTTCTACATGTATGTTCTATTTAGTTTCTACCTTTCCCGTAAGAGGGACTCAAAGTGAGAAAGAATAGTCAAAAGGGGGAGGAAGTGAGTGTAAGAGAAAAGGCAGAGCAATTTCCTTGTGTTGTTTTCTTGAGGGGACAAAAATATATAAAATTTTCATTTTCATCAGCCACTATTTCCTTAGTTGGAAAGAAAAAGAAAAAGAATTGTTATTTCAGTATTTTTTATTTTTCAAAAAAATATAAATATAAAATTAATCTAAGGTAGATGTTACAAGCTCATTTTAATTCTTTTGTAAATGCAGTTCATTTTCACCCGACATTTTTGATGGATTTTGAGAGAATCAATTCTTTTCATGATTCCCTCTTTCCATTTCTCTCCAAAATTCAGGAGATAGTGGTCCCCACCTCACCTTTCCTCACACTCTCTTCTTCGTCTTCCATCCACTGTAAGAAGCACAACCTTATGCCCTCATATGTGTTGTATATGGGGTTTTATTCATTCTACTGTTCTATATGGGGTCTATGTTACATGGAAAGGGCTTCTTCTAGAGAATTTGATAATGCACATTTTGTGATGCTTCATTGCTTCATATTGGACCATGTTTAGCTGTTGATTAAATGCTTATGTAGGCTTCTGGTCTTTCTTTCTCTATTCAGGTTGGCCGCAGGATGAATGTGTGCATTTCCAGGATTAATGAAGCAACTAATGACTTGATTATTAGCGAGAGGGAAGCCTGGGTTAGTTGATTGTTAGTTTGTCATAGTTCTGTTTTCATTTAATTTTTGTTCCATTTTGCCACAAGTTAAATTACCTTTTATCTTTTGCATGTTTTTTTATCTCAAAATAATTTATCAAATCTGTATAGCAGTTATAATTGCGTAAGTACTATCGACATAGAAGTTTTGTATTTTCTTAGATGTTAGGGTGCAGTTGAATTCCCTACAGTGTCTCTTTGGAAGTAGGCCTTTGCTCTTAGAAGTCAAGTAAAAAGTGTTTTGCAATCCTGTTTCCTATTTCATTCTCTTCCCTTGTCTTTTGGAAGTAGGCCTTTACTCTTGTATTTTTATGATTTGTTGATCTATCTTCTTTTACAGGACATGATGAACCTGAAAGAAGGAACTCTTTTGGAAGGAACTGTAAGGAAAATTCTTCCATATGGAGCACAGATTAGATTAGGTGACACAAACCGAAGGTACATGCACCTTTGTCCTTTGTAAAATTTGAAACTGATGACGAGCGGATTAGTGCATCGGTCTACAATAAACAGATTATCTACAGCATACTTGACACTGAAAACAATGTTGGAGAATAAAACTGCAATTAGATCCATTTAGTCTCTAAATTATGGATTATAAGTTCTTTTTGCAAGGTAATTATAAAGGAAGAAAGTATAAGACCTTGTGTTACGTCTACAAGTTCTTTTTGCAAGGTAATTAAAAGGGCAGAAAGTACAAGACATTGTATTATGTGATTCACGATTTGAAAGTCAATTAAGTTTTGCTTGAAATGTGTGAATCCACTTGTGAGAGTGCTTCTTGTGGATGGTGGTGTGAAGGTAGTTGGGGGCTATATTTTTGAAGCTAGGATAGAGTCAAAGAGTGAACTAGGAAAAACTTTAATGGAATTGAGTATATATCAACAGGTTTGGAAAATTATTGACACTAGATTGAATTTACAAATTCATAGACCCAATGCAATAGCCTACTATCTTAATCCTTGGTAAATTTTATTTGAGTGCTACTTTATAAGTTTTTCTAGTTCCACTATAAGTTTTGATTAATGATAATAAGATGTAACATATTTTAAAAATTTAAAGTTGCATCTTACATGGGATTCAAATTTTGTTTGTAATGTGGAAGTTAGAGGACAATAGAGAAAATTTTAGATTAGAATAAAGGTGGATGAACAAATAAAAGATAAAAATAAACCATATATGTAAAACTATTTTATGATTTGGTACAATTATTTTATTGTTTATGATCTAATTTGTTTCTTCTACAGTTTAATGGTGGAAAGCCTATGGTGGTTGGAATGTTTTGAATTAATATGTACTACGGGGTACCGAAGGAATTGGAGCACAATTGAGAATATCGATTTTAAAACAGCTAAGAACAACATCGATTCGATGCACTTCTGTGTGGTCCTGAGATGACAACAATTTCACTTGTGGTCCACGATTTAAGCTGACTTTGCATGCGTAGTGCATGAGGCTTCCACGAAGTCCCTAGACAATGAGCGCTTTCATCTTCCTCCTGTCCCCCTCTCTTCTTTTGTTATTAGAGTTCGCTCTTGGTGCTGCTTGAAATGCCATTGGGGGACTCATTAGGCTGAAAGGGACAGAAATCCGAAATGCCCATCATGCCTTCAGAATGCAATTTTCTCCACATCCTCCATTCAAATTTGCTGGATAGCTGATAGCTAGATCTAAGATCCAATTTAGAAAAGTATGTTATGGCAAGAAGTTCATCTAGCAGCTTGTCCACCTCCTAAATAGGAAAACATGTCCTTCGCTCTCACAATGTTAGTTGCTTTATAGCCAACCCAATCTCCATGAGTATGGGATAAGAAAGGAAATTGCTAGAATGGATAATTCTTCTTTGTAATATGTCATCAAATTCCACATCTTCCTCCTCCATCTGAATATGGTTGCTGTCGTGATTGCTACCAGTCATGCCTAAGGCTGTCATGATTGTCATCGTCAATTATGATGTGGTTATCAATAAGCATATTCTACTCTTCTTTTTTCAAATGTTCCATTTCAGTATCTTTTAACACCACTTTTAAGTCTTATGCCAATTGCCATGTAAAACATATTGAGCTTGTCTCTCTGCTTTCTCTAAAGATTCTGATGTAGCTTTTGAATTGAGTTTCTTTCCTGGTATAATGCCCATGACTTTTTCTTTTCGAATTGTTTTCTAGCTGTGTATGACCCGAATACAAGTTGATAAAACACTAAACCTCTTGTTTATTGTTGAGTAATAGTCAAATACTAATGCAAACTTTATCTATGTGGATATTTTACAAATTTTGATTTATTTCTTTTCTTCCATACTGAATCTAATCAAATGCTCTTTCAATTGCAGTGGATTACTTCATATCTCAAATATTACTCGAGCCCGTGTTGCATCCATAAGTGACATATTAAAAGTCGATGAAAAAGTAAAAGTTCTTGTGGTCAAGTCAATGTTTCCTGACAAAATATCTCTTAGGTATGTTAGTTGATCATTCTTGTTTATAATAAATCATTTATTCCCATTCTAAATTTAAAATCTGCAGCTGGGTTGGTCTTTTTAATCACTTTGGCCTTGTTTGTTTTCTATGGAGATAGAAACGTAGAATGGGAGATAAATAGAAAGAGATAGAAATAAGGTAGAAGAGGAGAAAGAATCATTGTTTTATCAAAATTTTAATTTTGAAAAATTTTAAATGATAGAAATAGTGAAAAGATAGTTAATAAATGATTTCAATTTTTTAAAATAATAAAGCCAATTGCATCTGGCTCATGTGCCACGATTTGGGCAGAAATAAAATGAGAAAGGGAGATAACTTTTTCTCTCTCTCTTTTTTTTTTTTTAATTTCTTTCCCTCCAATTTCTCTCCAAGGAAATGATGAAATTTGGAGTGCTTATCATCTCTCTTCTGCCATTCTTTCCCCAACATCCATCCGTCCTAGAAAAACCATATTGAGTGGATAATGTATTTCAACTTTTGACGAAAGACAGCAAGAGGCTGAGAATGGTGTTCTCTACAAACATTAGTATTACTGTGTTTACACGACCTAGAATCATGAAACAATTTTGCTAAATTGACATCTTGTTGACTAATAATGGATGTCATAGAAAGAAAATACAATTTTTTGCACTGCTGCACTACAAAATCGATATCTTATATAATTCCATTGTGCTACAAACAGCATTGCAGATCTTGAAAGTGAGTCAGGACTACTACTCTCAGATAAGGAGGTTCTGTATCTTTAAGTTTCTTTAATTGAAAGTTCCTTTGTTCTTTAGTTGTCTGTATGCTTCCTTTAGATTCTTCTAATCTACTCTCAAATTACCAGAAAGTATTTTTTGAGGCTGAAAAGATGGCTAAAAAGTATCGAAGAAAACTACCCGTTATTTCTGCAAAGCACAACAAATTAGAGTCACTTCAGACTGACTTGCTTCCCTTCGACGATGAAGCTAGATTATATGCAAACTGGAGATGGTTCATATTTCAGCAGCATGCTGACGTAAATGAAGACATCACTGTTGTGTCAGAATGCTCAAGTTAATGAATACATATTGATATGAATAGTCGGAGGTTTGGATATCATATCTCATAACTTCCAGGTCAGAAAAAAAGTTTGCCTATCTGTTTATAATGTTGCAGTAGTGAGTTGAAGAATCATTCTCATATCTCATTTTAAGAATGAGAAAAAACACCCTGCTAATTTTCCTTTTAAGAATATAGGCATCTTGTAACTCAAAACCATTTTGTTTGCATTTTATTCACTATATTTTATGTCATACCGACAATGTGAACTGAGGACAAAAGATTTGTCTTTTCACACATCTTTTGGAAGGAGAAATGATTTGCAGAGAGAAAAAAATTCAAGGAAAACCTCAATGACAGACACATAAAGTGATGGGGAGTTCAAATCCTCTGTTCCAAACTTCCCGTGTCCCCGTGTCCCATTACTGATCGAACGGACCAGATCATATCTAAAGGGATGCGGTGCACATCACGAGGATGCTGCACATATCTCGAGGATACCACGTCTGTCCGATCGACAATGAGACATGGGGATAGAGAAAATCTGGGACAGAGGATTTGATTTGAGTGATGGGGCCCACAAAAAGTGAAATGGTGGGCCCCATCACTATATGTCT
>JBAMIE010215501.1:0-10008 GCA_037177295.1 Kaempferia parviflora
AGGAACTCTGTGATCAGGTTCTAGCTCTTTCAGAGTATAGAGCTCAACTTTATGATTACCTGAAAAGTAGAATGAACACAATTGCACCTAATTTGACTGCTCTTGTTGGGGAGCTTGTTGGAGCACGTCTTATTGCTCATGGCGGTAGTTTACTGAATCTAGCAAAGCAACCTGGGAGCACAGTTCAGATTCTTGGTGCTGAAAAGGTATTTCTTCTATTTTTTTTGTCTTTGCTTCCTAAAGTGCTTTCCTTTGTGTCACCATAGATGTAAGAGAAAACAATGATTAGTATGAGTTTGGTGGCACTGTGCATTGTTGATTGATAATTATGTTAAACGCCTGTTAGCAAAAATATAGTTTCAAATGTTCCAGGTTACAATAGAATACTTATCTCATTTATGTTTCTTTGGGACTTCACAATGGTTGCTTTGAGAATAATTTTTTTGTGGGAATAATCTTGTCTTATGCTGTATTGTTGGAATTTGATATTATTTGTAAGGGAGATGCATTGTTATTTTTTGGTATATCTCTCAATTCTATTTGTAATAATGTAATATTTATCCTTTATTGCTGGTTTAATTCTGTATGCACTTTAATTGTTTACCATAACAATTAATTGGTTAAGGCTATTCTTAGTTGCAAGTTAAGAAGTCCTATAAATCCTTTGCTTATTCAAACTGAACGTTTAATGTAGTTTCTCTTCCTAGACTTGGATGTCCGATAGATAAGGTAGGGAACTAATTTTATTCCTTTGGGGTGAGTATATTGTACATGTACCTCCCACCAGTCTTGCCTACATCTGAATGGACCATATGTTCTGAGTTTTCTATTGTACATGAGCTAGAAATGAACCGGATTTTATAGCACTTAAATTATCTTGTGTTTCATTCTTGGGTCTCCTGCAAGACCAGATATTTTTGCTAATTTATTGCTCCTAGTTTTGTTGTTTTACACAAAACGTTGCATAAGCCACATATGTGATAGAGGTTTATGCAGTGAGGGATCACATCATGTTAACTCGGATCCATGAGGGCAATGCAGGTTAAACTATTACACACTTATTAACTACCAAATCAAGTCAGGGACCACAGTATGTTAACACATAGATGCATAAGGGCAATGTAGGTTAAACTATCATACACTTTAAATACCAGTACATGACACACGTTTTTCAAACTCAGTAGATATCCATCATGTATCCATGTCACACTCCACGAATATGCACATAAAAAATGAGTCTGAGCAGATGGAAGCTTATTCCCTCTACCACGTGAAGAGGTAGAGGAAGCTTATGCATAATGTGGCTTCATAGACGACAGGAGAGGAGTTAAGTGGAGATGCTTTCTTCACACTTTGTATGTGCAACAGAGAAATAGTATCAGAGGACCAAAATAGAGTCAAAACATTCAAGCTAATGATTATTTTGGTCATCTACATTAGATTCTTACAACTATCATTTCCATTTAATTGTGCAAGGACCATTAAGTGCATGGCTGTCTCCACTGTCATTATTGAAAGGACAAACTGGATCTGTGTTTGCGTATAACTTTAAATTGGTCATTTCTACCTTTTTCCAATTTTCCTTTTTTCCATATATCCGGTTAGTAATGGTTATTTGGTCACATGCAGGCTTTGTTTAGAGCTTTAAAGACTAAACATGCTACACCAAAGTATGGGCTTATTTTCCATGCATCATTAGTTGGTCAGGCAGCTCCAAAAATCAAAGGGAAAATATCTCGTTCTCTCGCTGCCAAGACTGCTTTGGCTATTAGGTATGATGCTCTTGGTGATGGCCAAGACAACGGTATGGGACTGGAAAATCGAGCTAAGGTAGAAGTTATAACGGTTTCATATCTTTTAGATACATATCGAGCATACATTGAAATATCATTGTTAAAATTATTGAATAGCTGGAAGCCCGTCTCCGAGTACTGGAGGGCAGAGAGTTGGGGCATTCTGCTGGCTCAACCAAAGGAAAGCCTAAGATTGAATTTTACGATAAAGATAGAAAGAAGGGTGCAGGGGCCTTGATTACTCCAGCAAAGGTATGAATGGCCTTGCGCCTTCACTTCTGTCAATGTTTCTTTTTCATACTACATGTGATCTTTGCGTTTCATCTAGCTGTATAGATGGGCCCTATATATATACATTTTGTGAAATGTGGGTCACGAAACTGATCCTGCAAATCCTGTGCTTCTCTATGTAGACGTATAATACATCAGCTGATCTTGTGCTTGGACAAGCAACTGATCCAACTACGAAGAAACCTGCTAGTGAACAGGAAGGAGCACTTCTAAAGAAGAGGAAGCACGAGGAAATAGAACCAACTTCCACTGAGAAGTCATCAAATGAGACTCCTGCAGACCAGGCCAAGGATGAGGGGGAGAAGAGAAAGAAGAAGAAGAAAAAGATTGTCGAGGCAGATGATATGAGCTTGCAAATTGCTGCGGAAGAGCAGGGTAAAAAGAAGAAGAAAAAGAAGGATGCAAACCAGGAAGATGAGTTGTTGACCCCCGATCCACTTCCTAAAGAGGAACCCAGTAAAAAGGAAAAGAAGCGAAAGCAAGTCAAGGACGAGCAGGCACCAGATGATACGTCGCACAAGAAAAAAGAAAAGAAGAAAAAAGACAAAGGGGCACACTAAACCTTTTTGTGTTTTGTTTGAAGCAGGAATGTCAAAATTCCTTTGTTCTAGTACTAGGCTTAGTGAAACTATGTAAATCGTTCCTTCTCTTGTATCTGCTATGTTGTCTTATCTATTTGCATTGGTCTTTGCCTCGCCATATCCAAACTAGAACTATTGTTTTCCAAATGAGAACTTGAGATTTGAGTATTTTATGTTACTCCATTAAGATCTTGTCCATGTGAAATATGGTTTTAAGTTTAACAGATCAATTCATCATCCAAAAAGCATTTCACCAGTGCGGTTGAACAAAACTTGCAGCTGACTGCCTTCTTCTTTGTCAGGTAGTATTTTTCGCGTACATTTTTGTGGCGATGCCTGGCAGATAAAAAAAACTAGGTGAATGGTGGAGGAGGATAAAGACATGGAGAGATACGCAGAGTTCATTCATTTATCTCTTTATTTTTGCATGTAGTTCACTGATTGATTCAGCTTTTAAACGAAGGCAACCTACAGATTTGAGTCAACTTGTAATGTAACGGAAGGCTGTGATTTAATACGCTTCATCGTTCTTCGGGGCTCTCATTGATCGGGACTTTGTGCTCTGTGAGGTTTGCTCTATCAATACGTAAAAGTCGATCTTTAAAATATTATATTTGAGATTCAAACTCTACCTCTCTTATTACTTTTTTTTGCCGTATAACTATAACATTTGCATATGAATATATGAGCTCCTTATTATCAATATTTATTACTTATAAATTTAATTTATTATGTTAATTTTAACGTGGTAAATGATTATTTGCTCATGCCAGTGCTCTTGCTAACTCATCCTAAATCAATAGGAATGAGGTAAATAACATATATCTACTAACCATTAGTGTAATGATCATGGAGAAAACATATTGGAATATATTAAATTTCAATTCATGATCTAATATAATAATACTCTATAGCTCAATCACTGCACCGCATCTGACATTTCGTTTCGGAGAGAAGCTTATGCAACATATGTTTCTTTTTCTTTTTTCTTTTTCTATTTTTTTATAAATAATAAATCTAAAATATTTAAAATTCTCTTTGTTATTTCACTATTTTTATAATTATTAATTATATTTTGTATATCTTATTTTTTTCTACTTATTTAAAAACCTTTAAGTACTTAAAAAAATTACAATTATATTTTTTTACAAGTTCGAACTCTTTGTAACCATAAAATTTTTTAAATTTCCTTAAATAAGTTTTTGTAAATTTTACTATTAAAGTAGCTCACTGAGAATACAAATCATGGTTCGGAAGATATGACTTTTCTCTAACAACCAAATATTAAAATTGTTTTTTTAAATTTCCCAAATATACATTTCTAATTTTAAGTATAAAAATCAAAATCTATTTTATCTTCTAAATTTTGTCATTAAAAATTATAACCTAATTAAAAATTTAGTTTCCTCAAATAATGTCTTTATTTTTTTTATTTTAATGATTCAAATTTAAAATTTATCTTATTGAAATTTAATTTTTTTTATAATTCAGGTATTCAACTACGATCCAATTAATTTTAAAAGCAATCTATCTAAAAATTTTTACCGATCATCAAATTAATTAAAAAGTGCTCATAGTTATCTATCTAAAACTACCATTCGAATTTTAAATAACTAATTAACTATTAAAATATCTAACTGTTGCATCATTGCCCCGAGCTATCATGCCATTCTTTTTGAACATTATGATTAACAAATTAAGTAGTTAAAAAGCTAATGGTCTCAATGTCGGGCTAAATTGTCATTTTCCTAACTGCTCTAATAAAAAATATATTCTTTCCACCTAAGATTAAAATGTCCTTTTTATTAATTATTAATATAAATTTAAGAATAAAAGTTAAAATATTTATTATAATTTTATTTTACTGTCAAAACACTTTTATTTAAAACTGAAATGCCTATTTTACTTTTTTTTTTTTCAAAAATCACCGCTTAAAATATCTTTTAATTTCATTAAATATGTAAAAAAATATTTTTTTTTAAATATGATTTAAGATATTTTAAAGAAATATTAAGCATTTTTAAAATTAAATTTTTGTATCACTACTTCGTCCACACCGGCAACTAGAAAAAACCAAATCGAACGAAAAGTCAAAGAAAAGTCTTCAGCGACTTCTTCCTTCTTCCTCTCGTATTTTTCATTTTTTTTCTTTGAAGCTTTTGATCCTCCCTTTGAATTTTTACTTTTCCTCTCTTTCTCGATAGCTCAGCGATCGTGCTCATGGCGAGGCGCTACGATAGCAACCCTTTCGAGGAAGAAGAGGATGTCAATCCCTTCGCAGTGCGCAATTTTCCATATACATCTCCCCTTTCCGATTTGTTTTTTTTTTTTTCACTGGGTGTCCATCTGATCGTTCCTGACTAGAATTGCTGTGATGTCTGATTGATTTTTTGCCGTTGTTTTTTTGGGCGAAGCCCTTGACGTCTTAGTTTGAGAATTTTTGTATACTCGGTGTTAGGCTTCTTATGGGTAGAGAGTCATGCTTATGCACGGTTAAAAAAACACGTTTTTTTTCCTTCTTTTTTTGGGTCTTTTTCTGTATGATATGAATTTGTAGTTGTTATGGTATGCTTTGAGATGCTTTATTTTATTCCTTGCTCATCAATTCAGTTGGAGTCGGATATGGTATGCCCTAAAATCAGGGATATACAGTCGGACCTTCCTTTTGTAAGTGAAATAGCATAACGAAGAAAAAAAAAAATCCTGGGAGACTGTTTGATCTGGAATATTATTGGGTTTATAAAAGCAGTCTATCTATCGATAGTTAACAACTTCCGTTTGTAGTAGAAATTCAAGCTTATTTAGAGATAGAATAAACGTTGAATGCATAAGAAGTACTTTAGTGTCTATTGAACATTTACACAGGTGATTGTTCCCCTCTTCACTTTGCAATCTAGTTGTGGCGTTTGTTCTTTAAGGTAATGGTTTCTTGTATATCTGAAATTAAACATTGGTCAAGTAGAGTTATAAGCTCTGTAGCTTGGAGAGATAATGATGTTTATTTGTCTTTCTAGTTGATATGCCCCACTTAAAAAAATCAGCAATCAAAGCTTGAATACGTGGCACTATTTAGATTACTTACTCAGTAAATCTAGTATTTAACTTGTACTATCAATTGTCTAGTGCCATAACATATGTGCTGCAATTTAGATGATTCAAGATATTACAACTGACATCTTGAAAGAATTGCTCAAACCAAAGAGTAATACATATAAGCACTTTTTGTCTGAAACTATTATGTCTTGTATGTGATAATATGCTCAATTTGTACCAGAATCAGTCTTACTAATTATTTTGTTTATCCAATATCCATTATGACTGCAGAATCCATCAAGTATTCCTCCTGCATCAAATTCTAGGCTTTCGCCACTTCCTTCAGAACCTGCTGGTTTCTACAATGATTATGGAACAACAGTTGATATTCCACTTGATACATCAAATGTAAGTGCATATTTCAGGGTACTATATTGTTAATGAAAGCCAACATATGAATCAGTAAACTGGGTCCATTTGAGGAGGACATAAAGTTATTAGGAGTTCGAATGTGCTTTTGTGCTTTTCAAATATATAAGTGATGCACAGAAAATTTGTTTGTCATTGATATGTAGAGTTTCAGAAACATTTGTTATAAAGATTGCATCTTCTTGATGTAATAGTCAGTGCTTGTCGGATGTATCTTTGCAGTTCCTGTTAAGAGTATTTTTCTGTAATGCTTTCATGGTTCTGTGTTTTCATATAGGATCTGAAGAAAAAGGAGAAGGAACTGAAAATCAAGGAAGAACAGTTAAACAAGAGGGAAAAGGTATGTTTATGATCTAAATGGCAACACGAACGCATTGATAGGCAGAAAACTCAAGTCTATTGATCATCTGACTTTGTTGCATCTTATTGTCATTTCTGCTATGTGACAATTTATTTTATTATCTGTTTTCATTTTTGCCTATTTTAATGAACTATAAAACTTATCATGTTTCATGACTATGATAGAGAGGGCCCATTGGCTTGGTGTTCACAACTGTTGTTTTCTTTGATGACAATATTTTTGCTACATTCATGTATATGTTTAATTCAGTTTTGTTTTATAGGAACTTAAACGCAGAGAGGAGGCAGCAGCACGTGGTATGATCTTCCTGGATCCTGGATTTCTATTTTTTTTGACACACTGATGTTACTACCTTCTCATTTATCTAATAACCTTATTATAGTGATTAAAGCTATGCACCTTTTCATATTTGCAGCTGGTATTATGATAGAGGAAAAGAATTGGCCACCATTTTTTCCTATTATACATCATGATATTGCTAGCGAGATACCCATCCACGTGCAACGATTGCAGTATGTTGCATTTGCATCATTACTAGGTATGTCTTGAAAAAACATAAATAAAGCAGATAATTTCTTAGCGGTGCATTCTCAACTTATTAACATAGTCAGTCAGATAACCAACTCTTCTTAGTGATATGATATGGTGCTGGTAACTTCATTCAGTTTTTTACTTCTGCATTAAATGACATTTATGGATTCAGCTTTGCAGATCAAGTCACATTATTACTTCCTTTTGCTTGTTTTTTCTTCTTTTTGAAAGGAACCCCAATTATTTTGTGTAACGGTCAATAACTACTTGGATTTGGTTGTTTAAGGATTAAGCTTTCCATTTTGGAATTTTGCAGGGTTGGTTGCATGTCTCTTGTGGAATTTTATAGCAGTTACAGCAGCTTGGATTGGGGGTGAAGGTGCTAATGGTATTGAACGTTGTTGTATATTTAATTCTATCTTGTTAGACAATGTTAATTTTATTAAACCATGATGAAGTTGATTTTGGTTGCTCTGTGGCTAGGTGTGAGGATTTGGTTCCTTGCCATCATCTACTTTATTGCAGGTGTTCCCGGAGCTTATTTCTTATGGTATAGACCTCTTTATCGTGCAATGAGGTACTTTTTCTTCTCATATATTACTTCTCGTGTCTTATTAATTGAACATCAATCATATACGAGAATTACACAAATATAAAAGGATACATGTTATTCTCATCTCATCCTATCTTGAATAATTTGTGGTCTGTAAACTGATTAATCCTTCACACCAACCTATCTCAAGTTGTTTTGTGCTTTTGCCAGATTGAATTCAGGCACAACACTAGGGACTATATGGATGCCTACAACTAGATGATTTTTATCTTCTCCTCTCGCTCTCTCTCTGTTTTACAGATGCATTTTGTTGCCTGTTCATATAAGCCTTGAATGCTGCATATATTAATGCTGCTTAAAATGGATGCTAATCACATTTGTAGTCTTCAAGTTGCATGAAAACTAATATTAAATATATTGATTGTGAAGAAAATTTAAATTTCCTATTTGTAAGTTTTATAGAGTTGATACCATTAACCACTAATGGAAATATGAAAACTTCTTTTGCTTTTCCATTTTATGACATTATAAAATAAGTATTTTGATATAAATTATTAAAAACAATTTTTGTATACTTTATGTTCGAGAAAATGATTTTTCATCAGGTTTTAATTAAATAACTGATGATAAATATAAAATAAAATTGTGTCAAATATATATCCTGCTTTAGATGTATCTAAAACTATTACAAAGGATTTATATTTGTTATTATTTATATAACTACTATTGCAACTAACAATTCATTTGCAAGCAACCTAACAACATAATGACAAACACCATCAGCAATATTTTCATTCGCCTGCTATTTTTAATTCAGGCATTACGAATCACCCAACCAAAACATACTGTACATGTAAGACAGAGTAGGAGTCCACTAAACCTAGAATTTAAAAACACACTTACATAGACTTTGCAATATATTTTGTAGGACTGAAAGTGCTCTGAGGTTTGGATGGTTTTTCTTGTTTTATCTGGTAGGTTCTTTCTCACTGTCTGCATATTGATTGCTATGGTGTTGTAAAGGCATCTAGCCATCTACTAACTATTATCTCTGCTGCAGCTACATATAGCATTTGTGATTTATGCGGCTGTGGCTCCTCCAATTATATTTAAGGGAAAATCTTTGGCGTAAGCTTCTTTTCATGCTTCCTTTGTTAGTGTTTGTTCTTCTCTATGTACTGATTAGCATAGAAGCCTAGCAGATGAATTACTTAAGAGGCTTGTTCATATTCTCTTAATGGACTAATGCTATCTTAGATGCTTTATGTTACACTTAGTTTCTCAGAATGAATTACTGATCATGGAAACAAATATCAACTTAATGAACAGTCATATAACTATAGTTGGATACCAAATGGTTGGGCATGTAATACACAGCATTAGGTTTGCAAGAAGACATGTGGGCCATGTGGCTGTTCCATGTTGCTTCACATCTATTAAGTGTGATTGGCACATAAATCAACTTGATTTAATCGATACCATTCTGATCCTAGATTTCATTCTTGTACCTGCAACTGGATAAATCAGATGAATCATTGTGTATATCGGTCCTTAATAATTTGCATCCTCTGACTTAATATTGAATTCACTTCAAAGACACACTCTTTGACTCTTGTATTAATTGTTGTAATCACTATCTCAAATTTCATCTTTAAGATAGATAAAATTGAAATGAACTAAGAGCTTATTGTTAAAGTTGTACGATGGTGATGCATAACTCTTCAGAATTAAATCTGGCCCATTAATGTTAAATCCAGTCAATCAGAAATTAAACCTAATTCATTATAACAAGAACTTGAATCTTCAATCATATTCCAAATTGCAGAGGTCGGGAATGTGTGAGCCTCAGAATTGACATAGTTGTGATAGAAAAATAACAACTCTTGTTTTGTGGGGACTCAGAGTTTGATGGGGAGGCTAGAGTCGTTGCAAGGCCATGAGTGAAAGGAGGAACTAGCCTTCGAGGATTAAGAGTTGAAGTCGGAAGTGGTTGTGAAAAAGAAGCTGTGCCATATCAATGCTATCTTAATCTTCCTCTTTTCACTTAGCATCAATGCGGACGCAAGATTCTGTGTTAAGCAATAGATCATATAATCTCTTATTGTCAATTTCGTTTCAATTCTTTTTAAATGAATTTGACAATGTTTTGTAGTTTTTAGTCATGGTGAGTCATGAATCATCACTTTTTATTATGAAACATATGGTCAGCATCAATCATATTATGCTATCAAAGAGGATACTGTATGATCTTATATTTTAAGGAAGAAAATTTTATTCCAAGGTGGAATTTTTAAATTCTAAACCTTTTAAATCGATCAAATAAATTTCTACTGAACCTTACAATTCAAGATGCAAAAATTCACCACAGTTATTCACAATTCCAATTTTGATCCTAGAGTGTATTTGCTTGTTACTTGGATGGATAAATAGGAGCAA
>JBAMIE010215516.1:0-10006 GCA_037177295.1 Kaempferia parviflora
CACATATAGATAAATACAGGGTTGATATGAGACTTGAAAGGATTTGGTGCGGAAAAAAAACAAAAAAAAAACGACGGGGGTACGGAAATGCTCAGGTGGCTTCCAATGAACACGTGGCGTTTAGGCATTGGCTAGCAGGATAAGAAATCGAGAGAGGTTATACGGGATTCGTCGGTGGTGTGCAATAAAAAATCACGTGATTTGGGTGGGGACCACGAGCGTGGGGGTGGGTTCCAGATTCGATTTAGACCGGATGTTTTTTCGTGGACGGACCGGAGATTTTTCTGTCAGACCGCCCGTCCGAGTTCTCTTTTCAACCGGATATGCCGGGTTCGGATTCAACACAAACTCAATTATTTTTTGTTAGAAAACTTCTTCTATTCTTCAAAACGTGTTGACAACAGCTGACCGTTTGACAAAAGGGTCAACGTTTTTTTTTAACTTGACCGTGAATTTGAATATCTCAAAGATTCTTAAATTAGCAGGGAGATTTGAATATGTTTACCGGACATTGGAGCTTCGAAGTTTCAAATTTTGTTAACAATATAGTCTTATTTTGTATTTTTTATTATTATGATCTATATTTAACGAAAAAAGATTAGACACTAAACCGAATCGCAATCAAACACTAAACTGAACCGAATATACATTTACGCATGAAGAAATCATGGGGGTAGGCTCAGATGGTCCGACAATGGAAGTGTCAAAATCAAGCCATCCAGTTCAACACGAGAAAATAGAGCTTGAAATTCACATTATGGGAATAGTTCACTTGGTTGGCAGATATACAGCGTGCAATTTCTTTGATCTCAGGTTTAAAGTTTGGATTCCCAAGTCTTCTCTTTATACCATCATTTTGCCAGCCAACTAAAACCACGACTCATGCACAAACAAATTTCAGAATACGAGTTTAATTCAAACATGTCAGGAAATTTCATGGGGCAAAATGAAACTTTCCCTAACTTAAATCTATCAAAATTCAATGTATGCTACCGGAATCAAAAACAGTGAAATTCTAACCCACACCAAAGAACCAAAGGTCCCAATAAAGCCATTACATGTACCCCCCTTGCAGGAAACAAATCGGATTCCAAACACAGCTACTACAACTTAAAGCAATAACACGAGCAAATAACAGAAAACCGCATGAATAGGAATCCACTGGCAGCCTCTTTTCCAACAAGTAGGCAGGTAAGTAACTAGTAGCTGCACTGTGTTAAAAAGTGGGGAGAAGCCAACCAAGCTGTCTGGCGTGCTCCAGGTAGAATTGGAATTTTATCTGTGCATTAGGAATATCAAGAGCTATATCGTCAAGACCCTCCTTGACCCTTGCGAACCCTTTTGTCATTTGGTAGATGGTGATCAGCCCTTCGCCGAAACACTTCTGCAGTAAATCCAATAACCTGTCATTCTTCTTTTCCATGGCCATAACCAATGCTTTCTTTACGACTTCATGAATGAAGAAAGGCATTGCCAGATCACGGATACATTGACAGGCTTCTCCTATTTCGCCTCCACTCTCATACTCTTCCAGAAGCTTTATTATCTTGTCCTTTGCATCCTCTACAGCCCAACCAGTGCCACCTCCCCAGCATCTCAGAAGTCTCTCACCAGCATGTCGAGCAGAAACAAGCGAGCGAGCCATCGAGACAGTTTCTCTCCCCCTGCAATTTTTTGGAAGCTTACTATCGATCTCCTCCAAGTTTAGTGGTGCTAAGACATCGTCAATTACAGCCCTGGCTAAGAATAGAGCTAGCTCATTTGAAGCGTCCAAAATGTCCAATGCTGTGTCCTCAGCTGATTCAAGCAGCATTATGAACCCATTAACAACGTCATCTCTTGAAATTATTTCCATGCTAAGTGCTGAGAGAAGAACAGATGCCTTCTCCTTCTCCCTTTTCTTACGGTCCATAGCAAGTGTTATCAGTTTCTTGATAAAAATAGAATTGTATCCTGGAGCAGCTAAGTCTTCAAGACTTCTAATAAGCTCCGGTATGTCATCAGAGAGAAAATATTCACGGATTATGTCGACAACGGCTTCTTTATACTTTCTTGACTTATCATAACCTTCATCTCTCTTCTCATCATCTGTACCACTTGACTTGCAGAACGATGGGTCAAGCCATCTGTCAGAAATTGCTTTGTTTACTGTATTTTCGAACAACACTTTAGCAGCAGGAACATCTAGAGATAGATCATCGAGGCTCTCAGAGACCCGAGAGAAACCCTTGGCCATCTGACTCGGACTAATTAGGAATTCTTCTGATGCTTTTTTTAAAAGCTTTAGTATGAGAGGCTCTGCTATCTGAATTTCAACAGCAAGGATTAGAGCACGTTTCACTACCTCATGATGGAAGAATGAGACGCCCAACTCTCTAATGCACCTGCAAGCCTCTGTGGTGTCTCCATTCTCTACATATTCCCTTAACAATACTGAAATCTTCTTTTTGACCTCTTCAACCGTAATATAGGTGGTGCCACCCCATTTTTGTTCAACAAACTCCGCATGGTGGGGAGCTGAGAGATAACTTTTTTCAACAGTTTGAATAACACAAAGGCTTTTAGAAGATTCGGGAAGCATTTTCTTTGCTCTAGTGAGAAATGCAGGAGGTAGGATTTCATCAACAACGGCACGGGCTAGAAATAAAGCCAGCAGATCAACAGCATCAAGTATGTCAAGTGCCAAATCATCAACAGACTCAAGTAGCATGAAAAAACCATGGCTGATTTGAGCTGAACTTATCACATTGGCATACAAAGCGGATAACAGAACAGACGCCATCTCTTTCTCTTTGTCATGCCTGTCCATTGCCATGGAAACGAGTTTCTTAACAAACAAGTGATGATGCTCATCAGAATCAAGGTCCCTAAGTTCTGTTGTAGCTAATTCTACATCACCAGTGCTGAAGTACTCTTTAATGATTGTTACTATAGATTTCTTATAGTCATGTACAGGTTTTAAAATAGTGGCACCCTCTATCTGATATGGCTCCTGAAATTGTATCAAATAATTAACCACAAGTGTAAGAAGTATAAATGAACATAAAACATCATACAATACTGTATAAACGAAAACATTCCCCAAACGTCTTTACATCAGTATATATTGACATAAGTAGAGAATGAATAAGAAAAGCCATTACCTCACCACTGTCATAATTAGGATCGTTAGGGTCAATGTATGAATCAGGCCCAGAATCCAAGAGTTTGCCCCAAGTCCCTTTGCCACCAGCACCATCTGAGGATAACCCACATACAAATGTTCCAATTTGTAAGAACAAAATCATAGGACGAATGACAAAATTCTTCTTGTCATAAATATAGCAGCAGAAAAATCAAGAAACTGTAGGAATGATTCATATCAAAAAACATAATAGGGATATCACATCGTTTTTATAAACTAAAATTGCTATGAAGTAAACCTCTTCTAATAAATTAATAAAGTATTAATGGTAAACAATAGTAAGCATAAAACTTACTAGTCATATTATAATGCATATGAACCTACATATAAATTTAAACACCAAAATTATTGTTTCTGTTCTTATGGATATAGACGGCATTTATAAAAAAACATGAGCAATCTTCAAAGGTAATTGGACATATATCTATGATGACAATTTTTCAGCATGTAGACTCTAATTTTACAGGTGAATGATAAGCACTAACGTCATTGCATTAAAGGTAATTGGATGTATGCTATGACAAGAACTTATCAGATTGTAAAACTGCAATTTTAAGAGCAAAAAGTGGAATGCTAATGGCAATACATTCCTCAGAAGAACTTACAACAGAATATTGATTGCTCAAATGATATCTACTACCATAGTTAAATTTGATTTAGAGTCAATACAATATGTATACATGCACATGCACACACACATGCACATCTTGCTATTAGAGATCAACTCCATTGACCAAAAGTAGTTCTGGACCTTCTAGCAATAATGATTATTAGGCACTTAAAAAAATATAAAAAAACACATGCAAGCGGTATGTTAGCAATCTAATTGGATTGTGCAAACATGGCATGTGAGCGCTTATGCAGTTCATTTTTAAAAACATAAAATAATTATTCATGTTGATAAAAATACAATGTATAGCAAACAATATTATCAAGTTATCCCATCATAATTTCATATAGAAAACATATTAATCATACAAAGTACAATACATAATATATAACAATCTAACATTAATCAATATTGTAGAGCATATCATGTGTAAGTGCAACATGCAGATAATTGAATAAATTGCAAAAAATGTGATTAAATTAGAGCTTACAAGTTACATCACACACACACCAAAGAATCATCTTATAAAATGTTTTACAATTACAAAAACTAATCTTCCACGAAGAAGAAAATAATATATCATGAAGGTCCTTATTATAGAGAAGGGACTATGGCAAGTAATAATTGAGAGTTTTATTTGATTTGGTTCAATCAAAAAAGATTTGAATAAATCACAACTCCAATGCTTTGGTTGCCTGTTTCACATCTCAAATAATGTTCCATGCTGGTCGGCTCAAACGAAGCATATTGTTCAGTTTGTGTTCAATCAAAAAAGATTTGAATAAATCACAATTACGATGTTTTGGTTGCCTATATCACAGTCTAAAATAATGTTCCATGTTGGCCGGCACAAAAGAAGCATATTCTTGTTCCACAGCCAAGCTGATCAAGGTTATGTCTGAGTTTTCCAATGAAAGTGCCTAGTGTTTTCTGGGCTTTATAACTATGTTAAGTAACTAGAACAAAGAGGTGGGACACTATTCTCGGCTGAATGGAAAATTTAACAAAGTTTGGGAGGTGAGCAGGGTTGTTTCTAACCCAGTTGTCAAGTAAAATGGACATGTCAGACTCAATTTTGATCTAGCTCAATTTGCAAAACTGTTATCTTCCTTTTTCACATTGAAAAGTACATGATTGAAATGTGATCTAAAAGTTGTGTCTAATAAAATTAGTAATTTCTTTTGAGAATCAATACAAGCAGCATGAAACCATTTCTGGCCAAAACCTATAGAAGAACTAGCCAGCCTGGTGCTTTTAGATGGTTTGAGATGGGAAATTGGATCAATAATGATCTAAATCCATGTTGAAATGGATTTAATAATTTTCTTTATATTTTCTGAGTGAATCAAATGTTTTTCAGTTATATAACAGCTATCATCAAAAGTATAGCACTTGATCAACTGTAGAAGAAAACATAATGACATATTTTGCACTAAATATATGTAGAAATTAATATGTTCCTGAAATACAGTAGAGCACTACAAAATTCAATTATCGTAGATGAATACAAATATATTTTACATGGAAATGCCAATGTCAACAACAACTTCTTAGACAAGTTTGATGGTTAGCTCAAAATTATAAATAAGAAGCCTAGAAGTCATTTAGAAATTCTTTGGGAAAAAAACACAGCCTATAGAATTGTACTAAAAGATGTCCTATCAATTCATAAACATGCTTCAAAGGACACCCAAGCTTTGTAAGGGATGTGATCGTCAAGTTCTTGTTCATTGTATGGAATGTTAAATTGAATTAACAAAATGAATATGTGGAGTATTCCAGAGCTGAAAAATTGATAGAGTGGGTGCTAAAAGATTTGAGTAATGCCTACACCATACGATGAGAGTAAATTTTCTATTATGATGACAGCAACTCGGTAAAATTTATAACTCATTCTTTAGAGGATATGACAAGTAGTCTTGTATGATTCCCAGTTCAACATTTTGAATTTGGGAGAATCCTAAGCACCCTTTATAATATGGGATGGAGATTGGAGAATATACATGTCAACCACAGACAATCAGACTGCACCATTAATTTTGAGATAGCAAAAAAATAGAACAAGTTACTTGTATTATTAATGATGTAAACATTCCAATGAATCAACACAAAGTACATGAGACCATAGATGTACCTAATACTTAGACTCAAGTTAATAAGAATTTAATGGGGGATAAAATGTGTTTAAAATGATTGCTATTGATGCATACCTATATGGTTGCAGGTTCTTTTTTATTCCTATCCTTGAAGTATAACTAAAATAGTCTTATGTTATAGCACTAAAGAACCAAAGGTAATAAAAGGGTAGTAGAATGAAGCAAATCATAACATAGCAAAGATAGGCATTGTAGCAATAGGACAGTGGATTTACAATTCATTCAGTTGATTTTACCAAGAGCCATATTTTCAATAACTTCTGAACGTTTATATATTAATTAGATCGAATAAATCTTGACTTCATTATCTCATAGTCCTTCAAACAAAACCTTAGAATATATGCCTGTGAATCAAATGTTATACATGGTTCTATATCACATGCCTAAACCCTAAACCCAGATATCGTAAACACCATGTATTCACTAGCACAGGGGTAGTTTTGGTCAATATCCCATACTATCATCCTAACAAATTTGTTCGATGGTGAAATTTAACTTTTAAGGTGAGGAGCTTCCCGAAAGGAAAATTCGATAAAATCACCCATCCTAGATTGCTCCACATGGAGCATGCTTGACTATGGAGTTCTTATAGAAAACTAATTGTATCATAAGGCATCTCATTATTTAAAGCACATACTTAATCTATTTATAACCTAGTCAAATTTCTTCGTTCAAAAGTTTCCCAAAAGCCGCACCTTATTTGGGCTTTATGCCCCAACAATCACTCCCCTCCCTCACTAGATAGTTGCCACAAGCCCACCAGCTTCAGTTTGGTTCATCCTTAAACTACACACCTATAGAGGGGTCCTGCTTGAGGTATTGTCATACTTTAGGTGATATCTCATCCCATTAGCCGCATAGTATTATACCACGATGAAATTTTGCTTCAAAATCAGGGGCTTCCCAAAAGTTACTAATCCCGAATTGCTCCACGTGAAGCATGCTTAACCATGAAGTCGTTACCCAACCAATTCGACACTTATGGCTCAGACATATTTTCCATCTTTGTTTAGTTTAATATGTCCCTACCCTCTACATCTTAGATGCCTACCAGGAGTTGCACCTTATCGGAGCTCTTTGCTCCAGAGATCACTCTTCATCCTTATCAAACCAAGTCACAATACTTGAGAATGTAACAATTATTCCTTAACCATTATATACTACTTTAAGGTGCCCTATAAGACTATGTTGTTGATAGGAAGTAGTCTACTGCTACAAAGGATTTATTCCTTGACCATTAGATACTACTTTAATGTACCCTGTAATACTAAATTCCTGATAGGAAGTGACCTACTGCTACAAAGATAGAAGTCTACAATTGTTTGGATATGTGTGTCTTATAAATGTTGAAATCTTCAACGATCTAGTGTATACCGTCCTCCAGTGTCGAACTTACATATTATGGATATCTTCTGGTAATTTTTAGATTGAAGAAGAGTTAATGCAATTCTTATAAGTTGAAAATGATGTGATTCTCAGTCTTCACTTGCTCGGTTCTCTCTTCATTGTGTTTCTTGTTCAAAAGTTCAACTCTTGTGAGTTTAAGAAAAACCATGCACCAGTGTCACCAAAAACTACCATCAAACATTTGCAATGGTCATTGAGCAACTGAGCAAATACTTGTATGAAGTCGCAGCTAGATGCATAATGCATGAAATATGATGTATTTTGTATTTTGTATTTTGTACCGCATATTTCTCAATTTATCAACCTACTTCACCACCAAAAATATTTCAAGTAAAGATCAGGCAATATAACCAGATTTCGTGCAAAGATATGAACAACACATGTCTTTCAGGGAATCAGAAATTAAACTATATACCTCAATCATCTGCCCAACCTCAGACATTAAGTGACAGCAATCGAAATTGTATTAATAGCAATTTCAAGTTTCAGACCTCGTCCACCTCCCTCGAGCCTAATCCAAAATTAACAGCAAACAAAGTGAGAGCAAAGACAGAATATCATCACTCACCCTTCTTCACTCGCACAAGCTTCCCCGAATGCGTGCGACGCACATGCCGCGCGCCGGCGGCGACCGGACTCCTGCCACCGCCTCCGACCTTGCCCTTTTCGTGTAACTCGTGGATCCCCGTCTTGCTGGGCGATCTGGGCGACGAGGAGAGCAACTCCGCGCTCTGCGCCGCTATTCTCAGCGTCTCCCTCTGCTCCTCCGTCAAGAACCCCTCATTCTTTGGCGACGCCATCTCCTCTCCCCGATGGTTCAGCCAACCTACACATCCAAAAAAAAAAAAAAAGGAAAATCCGTAACAACGATAACCAGGGGAAGAAAACAAACCGAGAACGTGATCGAGAGTGGACCTGGATCGAGAGGGGAGAGGGGGCGAAGGGGATCGGAAGCCGTAACAACTCGTCAATCAATCCGGCGAAGCGGAATCGGAAAAGGAGGAGGAGGAGATCGAGAGCGAGGAGAGGAGGTATGTATAGATGGGACGGTCTCTCGGTTTCCAGTACATGTCGAGCGACAGACAGAAAGAAAGGGCGCATATCTCTATCCAGTTTACACGTACCACATTCCGTTCCCAGCGTGGGTGGAGACGGCCCAGTAACCTTCTCCTGCCGTGAACGCCACTCGCCGTATGATGACCCAAGGTGTACCCACTTGGTATAATGATTTAGGATAAGACAATCACGAAAGTATGAAGATTTCTTTTGATTTTTTTTTTAAATTAGCATAATATAAGTTTAGTTTGGTATATTAGCATAATAATGAAAGTAACTCATGCATATCCGCACCTGATTTTTTTTATTTAGTTTTTTTAACTTAATATTATAGCTTCGTCCTTAAATTTAAGCTATCCACACTTGAATTTAAAGAAAATTTGAATGACAGACACATAAAGTGATGGAGATCAAAAAAAAAGTGAAATGGTAGGTCCCATCACTATATATTTATCATTGAACTTTTTCTTAAATGTTTTCTCTGAGCCTGTGAATATATATATAGAGAGAGAAAAAAAAATATTACGCTAAGGACCTTATGCCGCACACTCCGTACAAACTTGAAAAAAAAAATTTCTATTTGAATTTTTTTTTTGTGCTTAACACTATAACCTAACCCCTGAACCCTAAAGGGAAAACATGATTGACATAACCGAGATCTTAACAAAATTAATCAAAAAAATAAATAAATAAATAAAACTCATGTGGTTTGCACGGAGTTTGACCTCAATGGAGGATGATATGAAGGGACTATAAATATTCGATATTCGACCCGAATACCCGATTAAATTATATATATATATATATATATATATTAAAGAATTTTTTTCTCTAAAATTTATTAACTATTTTTATTGATATTAGAAGGTTATACAGAAGTTTAATCTATTTTTAAAACTAGTGATGCAATAAATATAATGATTATTTATCATATCTTATATGTTATTAAATGTTTTCTTATTCCTATAGAGCGTAAATAAATATCTATGATGCTCGAACTATTCGTGGTGTTAGATCTTATGGTCCATTTGTAATTTTTGATTTATTCAATGGTTGATGAAAATATTTCATAGAATCCAAGCAACCACCTTCATGTGTTGCCGCCATGAGGTATGGGGGTCAAATTTCGCCGGTGTCTATCTTTCCTTATTCATTAGTCACTGTTTGAGCTAGTAGCCTCTGTGATTTACCTCCTTTATATTGCCCCTAGGACGGAGGTGTTGGGATGAACAAATTATCTTTTACCAACATAAAATATATAAATACATGTTAGCTTGGTGTGATAAATTAATTTTCATATCCATAACTCATAATTATATTTAAAGTGCACAAATATTATGAATTATTTAGGAATAATATTTGTTATATATATATATATATAAAAGAAATGTTACGCTAAGGACCTTATGCCGCACACTCCGTGCAAACCTGAAAAAATTTTTCGATTTGAATTTTTTTTTGTGCTTAACACTATAACCTAACCTCTGAATCTTAAAGGAAAAACATGATTGACATAACCGAGATCTTAAAAAAAACTTAATCAAAAAATAAAAAAAATAAAACTCTATAAAAAGATGCATGTTTTTTTTTAAA
>JBAMIE010215526.1:0-10005 GCA_037177295.1 Kaempferia parviflora
ATATTCCGGCCGTGTGGGCCGAGGGGTGTGTGTGCGTTGTATTAAAGTTTCAGATTGTCACCCGTACAGGGGAGATGTTGCCGGATTTTCGTCTGGTAGGGACCCCCTCGGGGCGTGACATATAGATTTATAATTATTATAATATGTCTAACTGATTTAAAATTTAGACAGGAGATAATAATAAAATAGTACTTATGCGGGAAAATAAATATATACCACTAAATAGTAGGAAGGGATGTTTTTTATAATTAAAAAATAAAATGGGACGCTTTCTGGTTTTTTATAGTTCTAATAAAAAAAGCGCCGATTTTTTTTTTTTTTTTTGAATATACTAAATTCAAATGGAAACTCAAGTCAAACGGGATGACTATTATGACTAGGCGGGGTGGCGCATGAAATGCCCCATGCTTACTCGTCTCATCCCGCATACATTTTTTCTTTTTCTGCCCGTTCGGCGGAGTGGGACGACGGTAATCCCGCGCGCGGATGTCGCCTCCCTCTCCGCCCTCCCCCTCTTCTCCTTTGACCTTCATCCATCATCATCATCATCGCATTCCTCCACGTTTCCTTCCCTATAGCCATCTCCATACCTCCTTCTCCTACTCGTCGACCATCCCATGGAGGAGAGGAAGGAGGACGACGCCACCGGCGACCCGGTGGCCCGTCCCTCTCCCCGCAAAGGTATCTCCTCCAGTCAGCCCCTCAGCAAAGACGTCGTCCTCGCCAGCGCCTCTCGCCGCAACGCCATCCGCAAGCAGAGCCTCGACAACGGCGATCCGACCACCCGCCGCCCCTCCTTCCCCGCCGATGACCACGCGCCTTCCTCCTCCTGCCACGGAAACCCCCACCGCCACACCTCCTCCCTCGAGGAAGCTCGGTTTCCACCCCTCTCAGCCTCCTCCCAATGCCTACCCGCCACCCTTGGCGGATCCTTCGGCAACCCCTTCTCCCTCGACCACCAACGCGCTGTCTCCGAAGGCGATGAAACCCTAACCCTAGAGCGCGCCATGGTCGAGTTCGGAGGCGCCGCCCCCGGCGCGGTGCCCGAGTTGATGGGCAGCGGCGGCGGCGTCGGCATATTCCGCGTGCCGAACCGCGCCGCCGTCCACCCCGGACGCCCTCCGGCACTCGAAGTGCGGCCCCACCCGCTGCGGGAAACCCAGGCTGGGTCCTTCCTCCGCACCATTGCCTGCGCCGGGTCGCAGCTCTGGGCCGGCCAGGAGGCCGGCCTACGGGTGTGGAACCTCAAGGAGGTTTTCGAGAACTGGGAGCCCGGCGTCATGGTAAGGAAAGGCGATGAGAAGAGCGCGCCATTTAACGAGTCGTGCCGCGCGTCGCCGACGTTGTGCTTGGCGGTCGATGGTGCTAATGGCTTGATCTGGAGTGGTCACAAGGATGGAAAGATCAGGTCTTGGAATATGGAGCTACCCATCACTGCAGATGTCGCTTCGGATGATCGTGGCTCTTCTTCGTCCGCTGCGGCCAGTAGCAGTGGTTATGGTGGTTGCCCTCCATTCAGAGAACGTCTTTCATGGCAGGCACACCATCGATCTCCAGTTCTATCCATGGTTATCACATCTTATGGTACTTTCCTTCCATCACATGTTTACCTATACAATTTGTCCTGCTTTCATTTGGTTAAAAAGGATCAAATGCGTCCGTGGTCGACACAGAAAAATATCTGTAAATGTGAAGTTGTGGAAAGGTTATTTTTCGTTTCTCCTAAAATTTAAATCAATTATAATCATAAACATAACTAAATTTAATTCATATAATTTATAAAATTATAAGCGTGTATCTTTTTTTTAGTCAATAACTCTAATTTTGCTCATGCTGTCCACATAGAACCATTTTTCAAAGCTTGCCTCCAAGAGATATAACTTTCTAAGCTAATAGCCATGTATTAATTGATGTTATTCACTCTTGGAGTCATTAGAATTACATCGATGATTTCTCAGTATTCTAATGGTTCATCCTCCAAAGTGGTTCGTCTTGGAATACTACTTCTCTTCATTGATTTTAGTGAAATTAATACCTGAATGTTTTTGGGAGCTCGCATTGCAACATATTATATGTATTTTTCAACTCCAGGTGAAATATGGTCAGGTTCTGAGGGTGGAGTTATAAAGGTATGGCCATGGGATGCCATTGAGAAGGCCCTTTCTCTTATTGTAGAAGAACGACATATGGCTACTTTACTATTTGAGAGGTCTTGCATTGATCTAAGGAGCAAATTTACTGTGAATGGTGTTTGCACCTTACCTGCTGTTGATGTAAAATATATGGAATCAGACAATTGTAGGTCTAAAGTGTGGAGTGCTGGTAGTCTAACCTTTGTATTGTGGTATGCTAACTAACTCCTATCAATTGATTCATGATTAATTTACCAGCTTCCCTTGTTTATTCCAATGGTTATTGTTTACCTTGCAGGGATTCCCGTTCAAGGGATCTATTGAAAGTGTTTGGTATCGATGGACAGGTAGAGACGAGGCTTGATCTACTATCTATGCAAGATCCGACTGTTGAAGATGGAATAAAGACAAAATCTGCTTCATCAAAGAAGGAGAAGTCACAGGGCTCAGTTAGTTTTTTCCAACGTTCTCGTAATGCCTTGATAGGCGCAGCTGATGCTGTTCGCAGAGTTGCTGTTAAAGGAACACAAATTATGGAAGATCAGCCAAGAACAGAAGCCATAGCTGTATCAATGGATGGAATGATTTGGACTGGATGCACAAATGGTTCGGTAGTCCAGTGGGATGGAAATGGCAACAGGTTGCAAGAATATCAGCGTCACTCTTCTTCTGTTAAGTCAATTTGTACATATGGACCAAGGGTGTGGGTGGGTTATGTTAGCGGCAAAGTTCAAGTTCTGGATCTTGATGGGAATCTGCTTGGAGAATGGATTGCACATAGCAGTGCAGTCATAAAAATGGCGTTAGGAGGTTCATATATGTATTCATTGGCACATCAAGGTGGCATCCGTGGGTGGAATATCAGATGTCCTGGACCTATTGATGATTTATTACGAACAGAGTTGGCAAAAAAGGAGCAGTCTTACATGAAATTGGAAAATATTAAGATCTTGGTTGGAACTTGGAATGTTGGTCAAGGAAGAGCATCTCCTAATTCACTTATTTCCTGGATTGGTAGTGCAGCATCAGAGGTTGGATTAATTGTTGTTGGATTGCAAGAGGTGGAAATGGGGGCTGGATTCCTTGCAATGGCTGCTGCTAAAGAGACTGTAAGATATTTATCCCTGTATTTTCTATTTTTTTTCTCACAGAATCTAGGTTTTTTTTTGAGTCTGATCTATTCCTTTCTACAGTATTAAAAGCTAACGGAAGGTAGAATACTTTTCCAACAGTTTTGACTATGCAAGATTTTTTACCTTTTTCTAGCTTTCATAATTATTGTGTTATCAAAGTAATGGCGAAATTGATCTCTTTCCTATTTGCTTAATCTTTTGAATTGTTAATCATCCAATCAAATTTAAGCAGATTGTCCTCTGTTAATTCTGCTAGTGACACAGTTATAAACTGAAGGGTTAGTTCATGGTTTGAGCCAGATCACTCTAGTTTGCTCATACACAAAAGATGGGGAGTGCTGAGAATATAAAGCAAATATTGAATATTTTCTAACATCTTAAAGTTTGCAAAAGGTGACTGTGCTCGTCCCCAGCGCCCCCACTAATCCGTTCCTGGGCTAACATGGAGGAGGTAAATTACGGGTGACTACTAGCCCTTGGAATAGTGACTGGCGCATGAGGGAGACATTTACCTTGGCTATGTCGAGATTTGAACCCCAGACCTCAAGTTGACAGTACCTTGTGCGCTAGCCACTAGACCGTCCTGAGGGCACAATTTTCTAACATCTTAAAACTTTCGGGACAGGTTGTCAACCAATCTAACCTATCATATCCATCCTAGAACAACATTTGAGCAAATTTCTATCCTTAGAGATGCTTTCTACTATAAACGACAAAATAGTAATCACCATCTGCAATTCATCACTTAATACTATTTATTTAATTGTAGCCGACCCACCTAGCGGGATAAGGTTTGGTTGTTGTTGTGTAGTAGTCACCACTATGAAACTGGATTCTATGCTTCTGTTAAGTGAAAAAAAAGAGGTTTGCTTCACTGTCATTGTGTAATATTATTTGTTAGAACTATTCTCTATTCTAATAACTTGAGCATTTGGGATAAGTAAGATCTGAGTAGGAGGTTGTGTTGAATCTTGCTATCTATAGACATATATATTTATATTTAAGCCAACATACTTGTTGGGCTAGAGTATGTTGTCCAGTCTTTCCTCACACGATGAGTATCAGCAAAACAGATGACAACTCAGATCTTTCAAGATAAATGATTAGCCCAATATCTTTATTCATATATGCATGAATTTGCACAGCAGGCACACGCTATGACTCCAGTATGGTGACTAGCTGTCAAGCATATTGCTAGACCTTAACTAGATTCTTGGATCAATTGGGGAAGCACTTGTTAGCATTTTGTGTTGTTTTTTAGTTCCATTAGTCCTTTGTTAGATTGCATGTGCTAATATACATGTATAAAAGAACAGAAGACTTAACCTTATGCAATAAAACATGAATTTGTACAGGTTGTAGATGCTTAGACATGTATGCTATTTTGGAAAGTATCTTATTGTAAAATATTTTCTTTGTTTTAAGCTCTAGAAGAACTATGTAACTCAGCAGTCAGCATACTCTTGTCCATATCAACTCGTTTATAAGTTGGATGAAATTTTGGAGAATCACTCCTGACAATATATTTCTATGAAATACGGTCCCTTTTATTTAATGACCTTGGGTACAGAGAAAACAATCATATTTCTATTTTGTTTCTGAGTTTATCTGGTGAGAAATAATTATGATCTTCTGTAACAATATTAGCTTTTTAGATATGTGCTTAGTTATTTATGCTGCAGAGATGCTTTCACTCTTCAAGTCACTTGGTAATGATTGGTAGTAGCGATAGCTGTAAATATAAGGCGAATACTAGTGTAAAATCCTATGTATGAAGGACCTTCCGTTAAGTTTATAAGTTCAACTTGGGCGCTGAGAGTTATTTCTGCTAACTTTTCTGAATGTATTTCTAATTGCCAAGGACATATTTTCAACCTTGTGAAATATAACTTCTAGACTGATGATACTGTCTCTAAATTTGTGACTGATTTAATGATCTTAGGTAGGACTTGAGGGGAGTGCTAATGGGCAATGGTGGTTGAATGCAATTGGCAAGACCTTAGATGAAGGATCTTCTTTTCAACGTGTTGGCTCTAGGCAATTAGCAGGGTTACTCATTGCTGCATGGTATGTACTTCATCAATAATTTTATGCTACTTAGGAATCTTTTATTTGATATGGTCAAATTCAATTGTGTAAAATGAGACATTTTGTTTGTACTAGTGAATCCATTGATCTCTTTTTACAATATCTAGGGCTAGGAAGGGCTTTAGGCAATATATTGGTGATGTTGATGCTGCGGCCGTACCTTGTGGATTTGGGCGTGCTATTGGTAACAAGGTTATGCACTGAACGCTTCTTTTACAATGTAATTTCTTTTTAGTTAAACTCAATGTTGATAAAAAGCATTATATACAGGCATGTTGTGTATGTTGGGAGATGAATGCATTAGGTGTCTAATGGATGAATTAATTTTCGTAATTATTATCCCTAGTGACTTATTTAAAATAAGATAAGAGAACATGACAAAGACACGAGCTAAATATGTCTGTCATTTCTTTTTATATATTACTCAGTACTCTCTAAAGTCATTCAACTCATTATGACTCTTTGTACATACTTTTACCTGAGAATGGATCCATATTGAGTGTTGGTTAGTTGTTCCATGGGATATGTTGAACTTCTAAAAATTGTTTGTTTTCTCTAAAACTAGATAAATTAAGTTACAGATGAAAATTAGATGTGTGTTGAATAGATTTTCAGAAATTAGATTCCTTTCTTAAAAGGAACCTGCACAATTCAAGATGGTGCTGGAATTCACAAAGTACTGAATATAACAGGGTTGACTATGGTCATCAGGGAAATTTATTTTGAAGGGAGATCAACAGAATTGCCAAATTTTTTTCAGATACGTGGAAAGGCCTTTGCTCGAATGCAAAAGCTTCTGTTAAGTAGTTTTTGATTGGACAATAACTGCTTTTATAAAGTTATTCCAGCATGATCATTACATTAATTATGACATTTCAGCATTTCTGATTTTATTGCTTTAAGAAGGATGACATAACTAATGTGGTTATGAATATGTATTTGCATTTATTATTCATTAGGTGGTAAATGTGAATAATCTTGTGTTGTTTGTGCTGATTTGGTTCAGTAAATAAATTTTATTGATATACTTGCTTATAAGTATTCTTGTATTATAGACTGCTTATGCACCCTTACACCATATGTTTTTATTTTGCATCCAAACATTGTATGTGCACCATAGGATGACCCACGGTGTATGACCTACATAATCTTTTCAAAATCTTGAAGTTGTATATTCTACTATAAGATTTAGAAAGGTGAGCTAAATCTGTTATCTACTCACAAATCTTAAAATACAAAAGAAATATAGGAATAGTTTCCATTTATGCATTGAAACTTTGTAATAAATCATCTTCTTTTATAGTGGCTAAGTTTCTGGTAGGAAAACTCACCTAGATTTAGTTGTATGTGTTCATACCACTTTTTTTTTTATTTCTTAAAGAAGCAATGTTTTCATATTGGGTTCATTGAACTTTTACTATAAATTTCAGATGATCAAATTGGAACCTAATTTGTAAGATTGGTGTATTTACTTGATCAATACTTGTTTTTAATTTGAAAGACATGCATATCAAATCCATTCTCCATTCTATGTTTTGACAAAGAATTCCATGATCTTTACCAACTTGGTCGCTGACACCATAAATTCAATCCAAATAGTTTAATCAAGCTGAACCTATAAGGATGATAAGAGTAATTTCATTTACAAAGTTGTATTATTTGTATTCATTTTGTCAGGTTGATAATCAAATATATTGTGCAACTAGGTTGGAAAAGTTTGTAGAGATAGATATAATGAGATATCTCATATTCTTGGAATCGTTTATGTATTACTATTTACTATATCCTGCTTCAGTGTTTTATGAATCTCATTTGATCTTTTCATCATCATTGGATGCATCTGGCTTCTGAATACTGTTTTATGCTTTATCCAAATGATAGAAAAGTGGGTCATGGTCTAAAAATTACATACAGGGTGCTGTAGGTTTGAGGATGAGGGTCTATGATCGGTCCATATGTTTTGTGAATTGCCATTTTGCTGCACATCTGGAAGCTGTGAGCAGGAGAAATGCTGACTTTAATCATGTTTATCGAACCTTGTCTTTCAGTCGACCAACCACAGGGGCTCATGGAGCTTCAGGTTTTGGTACTCTTACCTCTACGGACATAGTGGAGATAGCCTGTTAGCATGGATATTAAATGTACAATCTTTTTAGATCCAATGTAATAATTTTTAATTTCGTTTGTTTTGCAGCTGGCCCTACATCTGTCCAATTGCGTGGAGTGAATGTATGTAGTAATTTGATTATTTCAAAACCAGTTGTCTTGAACAACCTTTTCTTTAGAGTTTAATGTAGTTGCTTTTTGATAGAACCTCTTGTTATGATTGGTAGGCTGTGGGATCTCAATCTGATGATGGCAAACCTGAATTGTCTGAAGCTGATATGGTGGTTTTTCTTGGTGACTTCAATTACCGGCTTCATAGCATCACTTATGATGAAGCTAGAGACATGGTTTCTCAAAGGTGCTTCGATTGGCTTAGAGACAAGGATCAGCTACGAGCAGAAATGAAGGCAGGCAGAGTCTTCCAAGGAATGCGTGAAGGACAAATAAAATTTCCCCCAACATACAAATTTGAAAGGAACCAACCAGGTTTATCAGGTATACATTTGTGAAAGCTAATTTTGCAAACTTTTTGCTAAGATTGTGAAGCTTATGCTTAGTTCTGTCTTTGTTATACTTCATAATTTCTTAGCCATCAAGCCATGTACTATTATTTATTTGTTACTCTTGATTGAAAATGATACTGCTGTTCAAATGTCTCTACAACGTTTTTACAATGTCACTGAAGCTACCGTGTCACAACATTTTTTAGGATATGATTCTGGTGAGAAGAAGCGTATTCCTGCTTGGTGTGACAGGATATTGTACCGTGATAGCCGTTCAATTTCAGTAGCTGAATGCTCTTCAGAGTGTCCGGTAGTTTCATCAATAGCCATGTAAGATATTTTTTGAAGTAATTTTTCTGGAATGAAAGCAATATGGTTTAACTGATGTATTTGTTTGTTTATGTACTAGGTACGAAGCATGTATGGACGTCACTGAAAGTGATCACAAGCCTGTGAGATGCATGTTCTGCGTGGAAATTTCACATTCTGATGAGTTGATAAGGAGGCAAGAGCATGGTCAGATAATTGCATCAAATGACAAAATACGATCCTTTATCGAAGAATCTTGTGCTGTTCCAGAAATTACTGTTAGCACAAATAACATTGTCATACAAAACCAAGAAACTTCCTTTTTTGGTATCTCAAACAAGTGTAGCAAATACAAAGCTGTTTTCAAAATCATTTGTGAAGGGCAATCAAAGGCAGGTGCTGAAAATTCATCAGAACTCTGTGCAAGGTGTTCCTTTGGCTTTCCTTTCTGGCTCGAGGTATATTTTCTGACGTTATGGTTCAATAGTCATTGGTGGAGTTTCTAGTTAAGAAAGATACATTTTCATATCATGCTGTCTATGTTTATGTATATTCTCACAAGGTAGTCTCAATCACTACTAGATATATAGCAGCAATGTCTTGATTCTTAATGTTTTGATTCCTAGATATATAGCAGCAATGTATATTATGCATTTCATTTATTATATTGCATAACCTAAATGTCTTTATTCCTGCAAACTAGGGCCTGAGTAATTTCTTTATGTATGCAAGTCTAGCACAATGTAAGTTTTGCAATGTTGTTATATAGTGTTTTATTTGTGGCATTTCAGAATCAATTTAAATGTTGCACGACGCATTAGCTGCATTATCATTATTTCTCATTTTCATTTATATTTAGGTTCAACCAGCAGTTGGCATAATCAAACCCGGACAGACAATCGAAGTTTCAGTTCGTCATGATGAATTCTTCCTTAAGGAAGAGTTTCTTGATGGAGTACCCCAGACTTGCTGGGGTGAAGATACCAGGGACGAAGAGGTGGTATTGCTAGTTATCATCACGGGTACTGGTTCAACCGAGAGCACAAGCCAACAGATATTTGTACGGCATCGTTTCTCCTCTGTTGAAGTCGATCAAAAAGTTCCCTCCAGAAAATTTCAATCAATCCGTCTGCAAGGATCTGATGAAGAAGATCCTACAAGTTCCTCAGATGTAGCTCCCGAATTTAGCAACACAAGAAGCCCATGAGGTTGCCCATCGAAACCATAAATGCATGCTACATGAAACAGAAACTCTAATCAGATCTTTGCATATATATATATTTGTAAATGTAATTTGTTAGATTTTTTTTTTCCTTTTGTTTGTTGAAATTTACAGATAGTATCATGACATTTAGCTCTATGAATTAGGTTGAGCCGTAGCTTATCTTCCACATTCATGATGATTGCCATTGTTTGGACTCAGGTAACGAAAAGCATATCATGCTCTCATCCGGATATTTCCAATTTCAATACGTTATGTTTGATGTGTGCAGGGTACCAAATATCATTCAGTAATTGACCAAATGACTTATTTAAAATTGTGTAATTATACATTACAATTACTGTGATGTTATATTTATAGTATTGAATTTCAATAACAGCACAATTATAGTACTGTATTCCAAAAATTAATGTTCCCTCGGGGCGGTGTGATGGTTAAGGTATGGGAGCTTACCACATGAGGTCTAGAGGTTGAATCTCGGCACGCCCGAGCATATACCTTTTCCATGTCTT
>JBAMIE010215554.1:0-10004 GCA_037177295.1 Kaempferia parviflora
AAATTATATGGAGAATTCTAGAGGTATTAGTGTTACATATATTGAACTACTTAAGGATATGTACGGGGACGTAACGACCAGAGTAAAGACTTCAAGTAGAGAAACTGAAGCATTTCCAATAAAAATAGGGTTACATCAAGGATCCGCTTTAAGTCCCTATATGTTGTTTACAGATGATATTGTTTTGGCAAATGAAATACGTGAAGGAGTAAATGCAAAACTAAAATCTTAGCGAGAAACACTAAAATGGAAAGGTTTTAGGCTTAGTAGAATAAAAACAGAATATATAAAATTTATGTTTAAAATTATTAGACATAATGAGACAATTATTAAAATAGGTAATGACGAGTTGTTGGAGATTTTTGCAAAATAATGGAGAGATTAAGAGAGATGTTTTACATAGAATACAAACAAAATGGTTGAAATGTAGGAGTGTCGGGTGTTTTATGTGATCGTAAAGTACTTTTAAAACTTAAAGGAAAGTTTTACAAAATCACAGTTAGACCTGTTATGTTATATGAAGCTAAATGTTGGCCTATCACTCGAGCAGATGAGCAGAAGATGAGAGTTGCAGAGATGAGTATGTTTTGGTGGATATGTGGACATACAAGGATGGACAGAATAAGAAATGAAAGCATTAGAGAGAAAGTCAGAGTTGCATCTATTACGAAAAAGCTCCAAGAGATACATTTAAGATGGTACATACATTGACCAATAAATGCTCCAGTTAAGTGATGTGAAACTATGACAAACACAGGAAGAGGAAGACAAAAAAAAAAAAAATCAACCCACCTAGTGGGATAAGACTTGGTTGTTGTTATTGTTTTCTTTCTTTTATCATATATTCACTTAATTTTTAGGATATTTAATTTCTAATTGGTTAAGATTTATTTTCAGTTGGTTAGATTTAGCTTTTAATACTCTTCTAATTTATAAATTCGTATAACTTGGTATCACATCATATCGAATCGTAAGGTATCAAACTACTCGTCATGGTTCTTTTCACTTCCCATTCAAATGTACGAACCATATCATTTTATATGTGAAATGAATCGTATCTAAGGAACAAATCATGAATTGTTGATTCTAACAACTATGATCATAAGTTTCTTACTCAGTAGAAATCATACACAAATCTTTCAACATTTCCCTATATTATTCTCTAGAGAAAAAAACACAATATCTAGCTTAGTGCAAATAATTACTTGTAAAACCAAAGCCGCAAACATCAGTTTAAATCAATTTCATTTTGAAGTGAAAGGTTCTAATATTGAAATATAGACCAGGTAAATAACCATAACAATTTCATCAAGCTCATTACTCAGCCCCCAGGTAGGAAAGCCTGATTTCAACGTAGATGACAAAATGTTGAGAAAATATGATCACACATGATGTAAGCATTAGCTCAAGTACTATTACCTTCTCATAAAAATTTCGAAATGACCAAGAAATGGTTGTACAAGTCCTGCATAAGACATTCAATAATATAGAATTGTCATCTCGTAACCAAAAAAAATAAATACTTTTATAGGTAGTGCAGCAACAAAGAACTTAAACAAGTATGTAGCTTTGTTGTACTTGTGGGTTAGTATAACACCATTCATATTTCCTCAAAGGAAGGTCAAACAAACAAGGACATTTAAATGAGGATAAATGCATCCTATGCTTTTCAGCATTACCTTACACGCAAATAAATTAAAGTAGTTTAAAACAATTAAAAATAATATTCAGTTTCATTTTCTGTGGTAAAATATTGCTCAAGTGGGAAGTCATAGTTAACAGGATAAAAAAGGGCAGCTCTCCCGCCATGTGAGGTCCGGGGAAGGATGTTCTGTCTGTTTATTCAATTTTCCATTTTTCACTGGCAAAACTGGAAAACTACGACGCTCAACTAATGCTCAAATACTTTTCTTTTCAGAACTTTCTAGACATACAACAGGCAGCTACTTCACGTGATAACATTAGAAAAATATGACTTTCTCATATGCAATAACATCAGTCCTCCAAACCAAACAAATAATCAGTTAATGTCTTCTACCTTATCCAACCATTAACTGTCTTAAAGTAACAAAAATGATACATGTATAAGGTAAAGGATGTCTCACTTGGGAGGTTTAAAAGACTCTCCAACTTGACGCCAAAGCTTACATGCTGTCACCTGGCAGAAGTAGATCATGTATATCAGACCAAATTAGCAATGCAGACTTTAATGCATTTAACAGAGTAAGTTCAAAAAATCCTTGGTTTTAATAGTCTACAAGTTCTATGTTATGAACCAACAGGTGTCAACATAAAATAAAGTCAGATGGAAAAAAAAAAGGCATAGGTGGTGCAAAATGTGAATATATATATATATACACACATATATATATATTAAACAACCACATGTCTTGTTATATCAGTAGTAATATTTAAGCAGTTGAAATTGTACCATCAACATGTTTATTAACTATATAAATTTTTGACAATTGGCTAAATACAATGATCATTCATTGTATTAAATTATGTTAAAACCGTATTGATATATCCAAAACTTTCTAGATCACAAAAACAGATTATATAGAGCAAATAATCATCGTCTTTTCCTAGTTCCATAAGCAAACAAGTCAGCAAATCCCAATAGGTAAACCCGTAATAAAAAGTAATTAAAGTTAATCTGAATATTAATAGTGTGCAACCTTTCGTATAATTCAGCAAGGGGATAAGAGGGATGGCAATGGGTTGGATATTGCAATTTTCCGTAGAATCCATACGCATTTAATTAATTGGCAATCTGACCCAGTAAGTACCCTCAAAAATCTAAATGTTAAAATTCATACCCAACCCACCCTTTAATTAAGAGGATACCCATTGGGTACCAATACCTGCCATACAGTGAGTGAGTAGTTTATGAGTACCTGAATAAATGAGTATGAAACAACAATTACAGCTGATAAACCTTGTTTATTAACCAAATTAATAGTATTATAAATGGGCAAGCTATTAAATTTTAAACTTTTTAATATTATAATGCTCAAACAATTGTGCATTACAAACTATTGCATTTGGTTGTCAACCAGTATCAAATTAAGACAAGACAAATGTTATAAATGGATTCATCAAACTACTGTATTAATGTCAGGTTGTTCCTCACATTGTAGGATCCGATGTAATGTATCAGCATGGATTGCTACATATCTACAAGAACTTAGGTGTCGTATTAAATATGCAAGAGTGTTTACAACCTAGGTTGGATAAGAATCGATAGTATAGGAATATCAATTATCTTAGATTTGGAACCAAGGTTTAAAATTTCGACCCGTCCTGATGTTTCAATCCTGGATCGAAAAGATACGATTTCAGTAACATATCGCGTCGTGCCGATATAGTTTCGGTATTTCTTTAAATTTTAAATATAAATGTATATTAATTTTATTAATATTTGATTGTTAAATATGCTTTATATTTTGAGATATTGAATTTATATTTCATTATTCTCATAAGATAGTTAATAAACAAAAAGAATGGTTAATAAAAATGTTTTATATATAATACAAGTAGGATAGTTAAAATGGAGAAGAGTGTTAGTGTTCTCTGTGATCGTAAGGTAAACTTAAAGGAAAATATTACAAAATGACGGCTAGAACTGCTATGTCATATTGTTATGTTATATTGAGCTAAATGTTAAGGTATGAAGCGAGCACATGAGCATAGAGTCGTCGAGATGAGGAAGTTAAGGTAAATATAGAGCTATATAATGATAAACAAGATGAAAAACAAAAATATTAGAGAGAAAGTTGGAGTTACACCTAAAAGACATGTTAAAGATAGTACGAACACGTAATTGGCATCTAATAAATGTCCTAGTTAGGCTATGAGAGACTAAGATAAATATGCACATTAACAAAGGAAAAAGATGATTACAAAAAGACTTGGTTAGCAACGATAAAATAAGATTGAACTCATTTGAATATAGATGAGGATATAGTAGGAGATTGAGTCCAATGGCGTAAGAGGATTCATATAACTAAGCTCATTTAGTGAGATAAAGGCTTTTTGTTGTTGTTGTATTATAATAAAATTAGTAGGATTGGGTTAGTACTTAGTATAGATAAGTTATTTACAATTTAAAAATTATCATAGTATTTATATAATTTTTGGTGCCTACAAATAACTAATCCGGTCTAAGTATTTGCATATTAATACCAGTATCAATATAATTCGATTCATTTATGTCAAGTATCGAGAGGTACGTAGTTTAAAAGGGTACCCATTTTATCCTTATATAAGCTCCATGTAGTCCATCCCAAAAGCCAGGGACTAGCACGGATGGCATTGTGCAATTAAAAAAATTACAGTTAGGAATGAAACTAAACCTGAAAGGATATCTTTGTTTGCTTGCTTGCTTATTCACATTCATGCTATACCAGATAGAGTGTCTCAGGCATATACTTCATGAGTATGTTCTAGAATTTACTAATTAAATTCAATAAACTCAATTGTTGAATGCTTATGAAACAGATTTCTTATTCTACCCAAAGATGAAGAAAAAAAAGGTTCTAAGAAATAACATAAGATGACAGTTTGATCTATGCAAGAACAAAGAAAAAAAAAGCTGGAAGTTACTCCCTTTTTGTGTACAAAATTATCTCTTAGGTCATAAACAAAAGTATGCTCTAGAGGCTCAAGGAGAAAACCCCACTGATGAAAATAGTGCACATACCTGATCATAACCACCCAATCTAGTAACTGCTCTCCATAACCTGCCATAGAAGAAAACAAAAAACACTGCTTACAGCTTGAATGTCACAGAAACGCCAAGAAACAACCGATAAAAGATGTTCAATTTACTTGAGACAATTTAGTAGTTCGCCATAAAACTTCGGTGGTTTATATTCCATGTTCCTTTCCCGGTAGAAGTCCTCCAACTCCTTCACAAAAGCAGCTTGTTCTTCCTCAGAACCAGATTCATCACCATCAAAGTAGGGTACAATGGTTAATGAGGTACTGGAACCTTCTATAGGCATTGAATCCTCTACTCCCATAATTTCCTCCTTTAATGGTGTTTTGCTATCATTATCATTGGGGTAAGGTCCCTTCATATCAGTAACTATTGGTCCTGTATTATTTAGAGACAATGCTGCCAAATCCTCTTTCATTTCTACAGCCTTGAGATCTGTAGCACTTATCTTAGCTGAATCAATCTCCATGGATGTAGCAGGCACGGTAGCATCATCATCAGTTTGTCTTCTTATGGGAATTAGATCAGTTTTCATCTCAAATGGGGCGCAACCAGTTTGCATCTCCAATGGTGTGTCACCAATCTTATCTGATTCTGTAACCAAATTGTTCCCTAAAGATGCCTGGAAAGATTCAGACACAACACCATCTTTTTGATTGACTAAGAATGTGTCATCAATTGCCTTCTCTAAAGGTGTTCCATCATTTTCCTTCTCTAACAGAGTATCATGAGCTTTCTCAGAATTCTCGGCCAAAATATGTTCTGCAGATGGATGGATAGCAGTGGAGTGATCAGAGGATAGCACATGGAATTGCTCGTCTGTTTCATTCTTTAAAACTGTACCATCAATCTTGTCATCCACGAGGGTGCCGTTACGTTTCTCCTCCAAGGACAAACCATTAGCCTTGTCTGATCTCTCAGCCAAATTGTGTTCTGAAGATGGATTGACAGATCCAGAGTCAACACTCATTGTCACAGCCATTTGAGTATCTGTTTGCTTCTCAATGAGTGTGTCATCAGTTTCCTTCTCCAAGGGTGCACCATTTGACATCTTCTGAGGGCCCTTATCACGATCCATATCTGATTCCATAGCCAAATCAACCTCTGCAGATGCATCAACAGATTCCACGTTAGCAATAAAATAAGCTTGTTCATGCAGCAAAGAGCTCTGTTTTCCACTCCAGCGAAGTCAATAAGCCTCGTCATTAAGTTTAGATTTGTGCTTTCAGCAAGCTCATTTACTGCATGCTTCCGACCAGCATTAACCATCAACTCAGTCATTGGTGGCGGCATAAATGCATATCAGCAGATAACTAGTTAACTTACAATGCAATAAAATATATTGACCATGAAATCTGTGAGAAATAGAAAAATAACAAAACCCAAGTTTTTGATGTAACCTATAATTATCTAAAAAGAACAAATTTAGTTCTCGGGAAAGAATAAAGTCTCGATGCTCCAAAGAGAGGAACTTAGAAAAGGGAAATAATGTTCATCCGCAACATATAATACCTCGGGCTCAAACGATCACAAGAATCCAACATTATCAACTTGATTTTTTCGATAACCATGAAAGGGCCTACGCAAAATTCAACTTTGTTCTGTAACATAATGAACAGGTAAATAACGCATCCTTAAATCCCTCAAAATTGCAACATGATCAATTCATTGATGCGACGGATCAAACCTGGAGGAACAAGGTAGTCTGGAGACGTCGCCGTGAGACTCACACCGCACCGCCGATTCTTCCGCGACACACAAGCGATATATAGGGAGAACGTGCGCCTGTAGGTCACAGAAGCGTCGGAGGAACTCCAATGGCCAGGAAGCGCTTCGATTCGCACCAAAACCCTAGGCTTCGCAAAGAAAAAGGAAGGGAAGGGAAGGGAAACTAACGCAAAACTCGAATCAGAAAACGGACGGGAGCCCAATTTGGGATACAAATACCGATGCGTGTACTTACCGCGCGAGGCTTTGCAGTCGTCCCTGCTCAGCCGTAGGATTTATATCAGACTGGGCCCTGAGCGTGTAGATCGAAAGGGCTACCACATCGTCACCCTAGCGGATCCATTGGTCCACTTTTTATAATTTTTTAAGTCTCAGATCAGGAGATTCATTGGATCAGGATGAAAAGTAGTAGTGCATGAATTTTCTCAGTTGGGATTTTTTGAATCACAATCCTTGATTTATTTTTGGTCCAGTGCGTATCAACCGTTAGATCGAAGATAAATTCAAATAATGATCCATCTTGATCATATCCAACGGCTAATGTGCATCGGTCCAGGAATAGACCAGGGATTATGGTCTAGAGGATCTTTGATCTGATTCAACAGTCCTCTTAGTCAGGGATCAGGAATGGATCATAAAAAGTGGACCAAAGGATCCATTCTACAATTAGCAAAAGGTGGATTTCACCACCTGAGTGATTTTATAGGGTCAGTTTTATAATCATTTATGAAAAGATAAATTAGAAAATTATAGTTAACTAGTATTGAAAGGACATTTTTATCCTCCCTCAATTCAAGATTTTATGTTTCATATTTAACTTGGCCCACAAGTTGATAAGTTGGCATCTATACCGATGATTACTTTAGTAAATTTTAAAATTAATTTTTAGCAGATTTAAACTGTGAGTCAAGTTTTGAAATGTTCAAATTTATTTGATAAGATAATCGAGTTAAACTAAGTTAAACTTAAAATGAATCAAACTGTTAAAATGATTGTTCAAATTTTTCTAAGTTTATTTTTTTATGAGTTTAAGCTTCATTTAGGTTTAGCTTGAACTTTGTTCGTTTAAATATTGTTGAGCTCTCAATTTAAACTTTTATGATTATTTAAAATTTTTACATTTTAAACTTATTTGGTTGGTTATTCAACTTGGTAATATAAATTTATTTATTCATTTTAAAAGTTTTTAATTTATTTAACCATGATAAGTGTTTTATTATTGATAAATATGGTTTACAAATAATGTTCACAAACGTTGTTTATGAATATTACAAGTTGAATACATATGTGTTCAAGTTTGTTTGCTTAGTTTAATAGTTATTCAAACTTGTTCATTTAATTATATTGTGTATATTAAATGAACATAAATAAGCTCTTACCAAATTGAACATCAAAATTATTCACGAGCATTCAATTCATTCATAGCCCTAGATAAAAAATAAAATCTCTACCCAATCCAACCCAAAGTGGGTTGCAGAGTTGCGGATTATGCGAATTAGTTCACAAGCTTATTAAGTTTTCCATTTTAGTTTTGAGTTTTCCAAAAAAAAAAAAACCTTCTCAATCCGCTTAAATCCGCTTAAATTATTAGACGAAGTGAGCCAACCTAAATTGAAGGCTCTAGTCGTCACCTACAATATGTTCATTAATTAAATCATATTGCCCTCCATGGGATTAGCTGAGATGATAAGTAGATGGCAGATGTATCCAATTAGTGAAGAGTTGAATCGCAAGGTCATCTCTAGGTTGCTAGAGACCCTAAGTAAAAAAAAAAATAAAAATAGGCTTTTAATATTTTTTTTAAATATTACTCAAAATTTTCCTTTTGGACTGATAACGACGATTTAAAAACTTTTTTTTAAAATTTAAAATATTAATTTTAAAAATAAATTTTTATATAAAATATAATTTTTTAACCTTTTGAAATGTCAAATTGAACGAAGAGCTGAATATTGTAGTAGTCAACAAAGCCAACTTGACATAGATAGCCACAACAATAAAAAATAAATAAAAATTGATAAAAAAAATGAAAATAAAAAACACTAGTAAATAACACAATCAAAGGCAACAGTGCGATTAAAAACTTCACAAAAACTTTTTTAAAAAAATGATATTTAAAAAGACTATCATTTAGAGATGATAATTTTATCTGAATCTGATGGGTAATTTGATATTTGACCTAAATAGTGAAGAGTATGCAAGAAATTTTTAAAGCCGATTAAATAATCAGTATTTAGGTATGGATATTTTTGAATTCGAAAATGGAGGTAGAGGTGGTAAAATCCTATCCGTATTTTATTGAGAAAGAGAAAATTTTAGCCTACTTCTTGCCTAAAAAAAATTCTTAGTTTGCCCTTTACTCGATCACCAACACATATCTTATCTTCTTTTCCATGATAAATCTTCACTTGATCGAACGAAGGTGCACAATAAGAGAAAAAGTAGACGAGTACAAGAATTTAATAATTTAATAAATATTCATATGTTCATGGAAACCATTTATTTTTTTAAAAAAACTGAATAGTAATAGGATAATGGATAAGGATATAAATACCCAATTCTCGAACGGATATAGGGATAGAGATGAAAGTTAAATACCCGATGAGTATGGAGATGAGTAGGAGAATAAATATAATAGATGGGGATGAGTACGAAGGGTATAAAATTTGATCTAAATCCGATTTATTGTCATCTCTACTAGCATTATACTTTGCAATGTATGATAAAAATATCTAATTCATGTTCTTATCGAGGAAGAAAAGGAAAGAGCGGAGAAGAACATCCTTTGAGGAGAAGGGTACATTTAGTACGGAGGAAGGAAAAGGATGCGAAGCTATGACAAGAGAGGGAAAAATTATGAGATCATCAACGGCTAGGATTTTTTAGAGAAGAAAAGAGTTGATTAGATCTTATACATATAATTAAAAATAATAATTATAATATTGGAGATCTTTCCGGAGCTAGAGGGGGGTAAATGGCTCTGATGTCTTCATTGTCGATGATTTGCAGCGGAAGACTCGACGAAGGACTCAATCAAACGCTAACACGGTAGATTTACTTGGTATCCATCTCAAGATGAAGTTACTAGTCCAATGATCCACACACGCACACCACTCTCTACTATTAAAAATAATCTCCTTCGATGAGGCGGAGAAGTCTCGTACAAGATTCACACGAGATACAACTAGAAACAAGGAATAAATGTCCAGCAATACAAATAAAACACATTGCTTTTGTGATCTTGACAACACCTCTTGAAGACTCGGAAATACAACAGCACTTCATCTGAGTAAGCTCCAAGAATCGTTGGTGGGTTGTCGGAGAAGAAGCAAAGAAGAAGATGTAATCGTCGCGCCGCAACAACCTCGCTTTTAAACCTGTATGTCACAACGGTCGGATTTGAATTGATCAACTGATCGATCCCAAGCCTTATGCGCCTTTGTCGCAGCAATCTGGATCGATCAGCTGATCAATCTAGGCACATTTTGTGCCTTTGTGAGCTCACCTCCCCGATCGATCAACTGATTGATCGGGGAGGGTTGGATCAATCTAGTGC
>JBAMIE010215584.1:0-10002 GCA_037177295.1 Kaempferia parviflora
TCTATGTCGGTGGTCACGCTAGCTCGGGGTAAGCCGTGTGGATGACTGAATGAGTGAGGTGTCATCTCTTGACCGACCACACGAATGAACCTCTTCATCTACGAAGTCTATAGTGTGTAACAATATTTCATTTATTTTAATTTATTTTTAATTGGTACTAGCTATCTAAATTAAGATGACTATTCTTGGATGACAGGTCCGACCTATAAAAGTTTTTTACCGGTCAATAAGATAAATCGGGAAGTGATCGTAACGGATCACCCATTAAATCAACCATTTATTATAAGTTATTCGTGAAAGTTGAAATTTAAAATTAAGAAGACGTTCTCCCGGGGCGTTCTCCCGGGGCGTTCATGGCTGGAAGTGCAGTATTACTCGTAGGCTTATAAAAAGATGTTCATATATTTTACGGTTCTTTTGGTAAGTCATCCTATCCGATATCAATTTTGATTGATCAATTTTTAAAAGGAAGAAAATATATCACAAGCGGATAGTTTTCCATAAATCAAAACTCAATTCTAAGGAAAATTCATCAATTAAAGTATGATTTGTAAGCTTATTAAAAAGCTGCTAATATATTTTATGGGATTTTTAGGTAAGTCATGCTATTCAATATCAATTCTGATTGATCATTAATCTTCTAAAAGAAAAAAAAACTGCAGAATTCAAAAAATCAAGGGGTCTGATATTGAATTTTCACCCATATTTTTCATCAAAAATCTATTATTACCATTATTTTTTTTGGGTCAAAAATGGTAAGCTGAAGAGGAACGCGAATCTCGATCGAATATTTTTTCCCGTAAATTATTTTATTTTAGGAAAAAAAATATTTTACTCATGTAATTATTGTTATTATTATTTTTTTATGGAAACTAAACGCACCATTAATTACAGGGAGCGGTGGAAAAAAACATATTTATCGGCCCAGAAATCAAAACGCAATAATTCCACAAACGATGGAAAGGCAATCACATCGTCGTAGTCTCTGATCATCACACGGAAACTTCACAACTGCTTCTTCGTCCTCGCCCTCTTCCTCTACACCAACTTCGATCTTCTTCTTCTTCTTCTTCCGATTTCATCATAATCCACAGTTTTTGATCCGAATTTGAGCAATCGCCATGGACGCCTCTGTTTCGAGCTCCCCTGTTCCTGTTGTATTACTGCTGCTGCTTCTTCTCCATGGCTTCTCTGTCGTGGAATCTTCCGTTAATGCCGGAAAGGCGGCGCCTTTTTCGCTCGCGCTGCAGCTTAGAGCCCAAAAGGCGCCGCCTTTATCGTCGGCGAACAAGCTCCTGTTCCGCCACAACGTCAGCCTCACGGTGGCGCTGGCCGTCGGGACGCCTTCGCAGAACGTGACCATGGTTCTGGACACCGGCAGCGAGCTCTCGTGGATGCTCTGCAACGCCAGCGGCGGCGCGAGGTTCGATCCCCGCCGCTCCGCCTCGTACTCCGCCGTTCGCTGCGAGTCCTCCGCCTGCCGCGACCGCGGGAGCGACCTCCCGATGCCGCCCGTGTGCGACGCCGGCGCCTGCCGCGTGTACCTCTCCTACGCCGATGGGTCCACCGCCGACGGCGCGCTCGCCACCGACGTCTTCCGGGTGGGCCGCTCCGGCCCGACGCCCACCGTGTTCGGCTGCGTGAGCTCCTCTTACTCCTCCGCGCCCGCCGGCGATTCGGACGCCGCCGGGATCCTCGGCATGAACAGGGGATCGCTCTCCTTCGTGACCCAGAGCGCGATTCGCCGGTTCTCCGACTTCATCCCCGACCGTGAAACCTCCGGCGTGCTCCTCCTCGGAGCGGCGGCGGCGGCGCCGCCGCCCTTCTTCCTCCCGCAGCTCAACTACACTCCCCTGGTCGAAATCTCCCTCCCCCTGCCGTACTTCGACCGCGTCGCCTACTCCGTACAGCTCGAGGGCATCCGCGTCGGCGCCGCGCTGCTCCCGATCCCCAAATCGGTCCTGGTGCCGGACCACACCGGCGCCGGGCAGACGATGGTGGACTCCGGCAGCCAGTTCACGTTCCTGCTGGGCCCCGCCTACGAGGCCCTCAAGGCGGAGTTCTCGCGGCAAACGCAGGGGAGGCTGACCCCGCTCGGTGAGCCCGACTTCGTGTTCCAAGGGGCGATGGACACGTGTTTCCGGATGAAGTCCACGGCGCCGCCGCCACGAGGGCTTCCAGGCGTGACGCTGCTGCTGCAGGGCGGCGCGGAGGTGGCGGTGGAAGGGGAGCGGCTGCTGTACCGGGCGGAGGGGGAGACACGTGGCGGCGACGCCGTCTGGTGCCTCTCGTTCGGCAACTCCGATCTGGTGCCGTTGTCGGCCTACGTCATCGGGCACCACCATCAACAGAACGTTTGGGTCGAGTACGACCTGGAGAACCGCCGGGTCGGGTTCGCACCCGCACAGTGCTACGAGGCGAGCCGAATCCTCGGCGTCTCGTGAGCAATTCAGTCTGTTCGATTCGAATCAATTCGATGAGACCGTATTCGAATTGACTCGATGACCCAATCTCCTCCGTGATGTTGTCAATAATGTACAGTTCGAAGTCGACTTATCGTTTTGTATGGTTCGATTAAAATCTAAAGACCAAACCGATGTTAAATTACTTTTGTGGTAAAAGGTGAGTACGTTCGTTCCAGTGCCCCGTCAATCTATCTCAGGACTAACACGGAGTTACAAGCAATATCTATGAATCATTCATTGGAAGTCATGCTCAATTGATAATTAGTTTAGAATGGATTAGTCTAGCTAGATCTTCAAAATTAATTAGATCATACATCTGGAAATCTGAATTATAAAAAAAAAATTAGAATAGATTCAGTTAGTCCGAATTGACTCGATGACCTAATCTCCTTCGTGATGTTGTCAATAGTGTACAGGTCAAAGTCATCTTATCGTTTTGTATGGTTCGATTAAAATCTAAAGACCAAACAGATGTTAAAATATGTTCGTTATTTTGTTTCAAGCAATATCTATGATGATAAAAGGTGATTTATTCGCTCCCCCAGAATTAATACATCAATACAGAAGAGTTAAATCACGGAGCTAGCTAAGATAGTGACTAGTACATAAGGAAGGATAGACAGGACAGACACTTGGTTCGTTTCAAGCAATATCTATGAATCAATCATTAGAAGTCATGCTCAGTTGATACTTAGTTTAGAATGATTAGTCTAGCTAGATCTTAAAAATTAATTAGAACATACAGCTGGAAATCTGAATTATAAAAAAAAATTAGAATAGATTAGTCTACTAATTGTCGTGGTACTATCAACGATAAAGGAGACAGATGTTTTAACGAAAGGGAAAGGTACAATAGTAGTCAAGTTTTATCCATGGATCGATTATGCATTGAACATTTTTTATGAAGCCAGTGAACCCTCATGGATCAACGTCGGCACGTTTAAATAAAGGATTTAAATTGGCTGCGATATCACGATGATAGAATTTGACAATAGAATAATATAATTTATTTGTTTATTTATTTATATTATTTGATTAGAAAAAGGTTTGGTCAAGTTCGGGTCCACCCCTATCACCAACCTCAATTGTCATGGACCATACAGATTCATGTCACGCTCTACGTGCAGAAAAAAATACAGATTCATGTCACGCTCTACGTGCAGAAAAAAATATAAAAAATGAATATTCATATTAAAATACTTAATTTTTTTTTAAATAGTAGATAAATCTCAAGTATGGACGAAAAGTTGCCATAGATACGAAGAATGTTAAATAGACATTGAGCTGGGTTAAGTTAAGAGGTCAATGAGACCATTTTATTTAACTGAGCTGACCTTTCTAGACCAGCCAACCCAACCTGCCAGTCTCCTTAACTATGCTGATCCGTCAATCAGGTCCGTCAATCTTCTTGACTGAGCTGATTTGTCACCAGTCTTTTTGGCCGAATTGACTCGTCAGTTTGCTATCGGTTATATGCCGACCTCGAACTCAGCTCCCTGATTAAATACCCAGCTTATGTCCAACCGGCTATGCTGCTCGGAGACTCCAGCTCACATTCACTCCAACCCAACGTTTCTCCCAGGCGCAAATATCTAAATAACATGTGGACCCCTACAAATTGTAAAAACACATATGTGTCCAAGTATGGGGTACACCTCATCATGCGCCTGACGCCTGTGTATCTGCATTTATCTCCCTTCATATCCGTGAGGCCGGATCTAGGGGGCCGCTGATGTGAATGTTCCACATTTTTTTTTATGTATAGTATATATGATATAGTATGATCCCTCAATATAAGATATGGAAGACATGGATGACACTTTGGACATGACACATTTTTTAATGTGAATATGACATCTTGTTAGAAATATACCCTCTTTTCGGTGGGACCCACCCCCATGGTCTTGTGGAGGCCTTGTCTGTACGAACATGATCGAATTTCCCTTTCTCCTATATCAGTCACAAATGTGACACATCACTCTTTCGTGTTATAAAAAGTCGAACCCTCGTGATCTAAGGCACGCAGGAGACTCCTTGTTACATGTGCTCACATTTCATTACTCAACTACTGTTCATCCTCTCCATTTTTGATATCATCAGAGACTAAGTTGAGCGCTATAGTGGAAGGCTGAGGCATCCCTACTTTCCCTCTAACGCTCTATCTACCTTTTCTTGTCTTCTAGCAGTCTTGCAGGCACCATTGATAGGATATTTTATAGCACATTCAGTCTCTTTTTTCTTGTATTTTCTTAGAAGTCCAGCGATTCAGTCAACTTAGGAGACAACGTAGTTCACCCTCCTCCTTCTGGTCATGGCGACTTGGTCCGCACTTCAGCGACCTCGCCAACATTCTAGACCTCACCAATTCCATACGAGATCAAACTATTTGGATTTCAATTTGAAAAAAAAAAAATCGATCTATTAAGTTAATGAACCGAACTTGAGTCTAATTATATTTGATTCATGAGCTCGCGAACATATTAGTTAAGATATTGATTTATATATTAAGTGAATTATAAAATATAATAATATTTCAATAATTATTATAATTAAATATATTAAATGAGCTCGGGCTCGTTTAACTTTTAAATAGGAATGACAACGGATCATATTTGGATCAGATTCTATATTCTCTGTCTCTATACTCATGAGATATAAGATATCTAATGGGTATTTCACTACCAATAGAGCTCACGCTTCAGAATTAAAACTCAAATTAAACTCGAGCTGGCTGCTGGGCTAAAGTTATGACAAAATCCAGGCGAGCCGAACTCAAACCTGACATTCCTTTTTAAAATTACAGACTGTCCATAAAGTCAAAGACATACAATAAAATAAAAAATAATTTTAATTTTTTTTTTTATAAAAAAATCGTACTAATTCAACTGTGATTTTTTAAAAATATATATATAAAAAATGTGTATAAAATTGGGATTCATTTCGCGCCTGTCGCAGTAGAAGCAGATAAGGTGGGGTTGCGGCCGCTCTCATGGCGATGGCGATGCCGATGCGCGTCTCCTTCCTCGGCAACGCTTCTTCCGGCTTCGCCAAGATCTCTCAAGATCCAGCTTCCTTCTCGCTCTCTCGCTTCCCCAGAGCTTCGACAGCGAGGGGGCGAACCAGGATCGTGGCACTGGCCGACGGGTCCATCCTCTCCGTACTCGTCACTGGCGCCAGTGGAAGAACAGGTGGTGCCTCGAAAACTCACTTATTCCACTCGCACTAATTTTGCTCCGTCGTGTTTCAATCGATCGTAATGATGGATCTGAACCCTGGAGGCGGGAATACGACTGATCTATCACTAGGGTTTGGGGACCTTGGTTAGGGAGTAATGATGGGCGTCACTATTGGAGCAGACTTGTCAGTGGGTTTCGTAAAGAAACTGTCTTGCTTGGTGTGCATACGAGAGAAGACGGGAATGCAGCTGTGTTGGACACATACACTGGATCTGGAAAGAAGCATTAAACGACATTGACTCATCTGAAGCCTTATCTTTGTTATTGTCACCGCAGATAGTAATTTGGGAAGGACATGGATTGAGACTGGCAAATGGCAATACAATTTGCGCTTGACTTGTGCCAGTCAACAAGGGATTGAACGAGTGGCTAATGGAGTTTCCCAAGTATACGAGTTTGTAACAAGGGAATTTAATATTACAATCTGTTTTAGGTGCTATACAACTTCAATTGGTGGTTTTTTAACTGCCGATTCCATTGTGGTGCTGAATTGTTTCTCTTTTCTTTCCCCGTCACTATTCTAGCTAGTGATTCAGTGACAAATGGTCTTTCTGGAAGCTCTCTATGCCTTCCACTGGTTGCACTATACGTATATTATAGGTCCTGTTATACTACCTAAAGAAGTTAGTATGTGGTCACATCTCTTATTTGTTTTACAATCTTATACATTCCTCTGTGACACCAATTTTCAGGATTGAATATCGACTTATATGAAAATTGGTTACTGTGGCTCTGTGTTGTTGAATACATAAGAAAGAAGCAGCCACTGATCATTCAAGGATGAGCAATTGAACTCAAAATTACTTGATAATAGCTTTTCTAGGATATCTAATTACCCAAAATAGCTTTAGTTTATTCATATGGTCTTGTTCCTCAAAAATTTTTGGTAACCATTCACTTTGGCCTCAACTCATGTCTTGCACTACTTACCATACAACTCGCTTTGTAAAGTTCAATGAACTGGAACTAACAGGAGTGTCCATGTGTTGGTTGGATGTAAATACGCTAGGTAAGATAGGAATTTTTGCTAGTGCATCATATATGAGTTTGCAGACATCCTGTCATCTTTTATATATCAACATTAGGTATTATAAACTTATTCTAACACCACATATTTGCTTTTTGTTTATTTAAAAACTTAGGCCAAATTGTTTACAAGAAGTTGAAGGAAAGACCAGAGCAGTTTGTTGCTAGAGGCTTAGTTAGGACAGCAGAGAGCAAAGAGAAAATAGGCGGTGCTGATGATGTTTTTATAGGTGATATAAGGAATGTAGATAGTATCCTTCCTGCTGTTGAAGGTATAGACGCACTCATCATTCTAACGAGTGCTGTGCCAAAGATGAAACCAGGATTTGACCCAAGCAAAGGTGAACCACCTGAGTTTTATTTCGAAGACGGATTATATCCTGAGCAGGTAGCAATTAATTCGTAATATATATTTCCAATTTCATCTTTGCTTTCCTTACATAATGACGTATATCACTATTTAGGTTGATTGGATTGGTCAGAAGAATCAAGTTGATGCTGGTAAACCACTGTGTTCCTCTCCTCTCTCAATACTCACATGTATTTGTCCTGTGTGCATTATTCTTGGTCATTTTGATCATGTTCCTCTCCCTTGAGCTACGCCATCCTTTATTAAGGACATTTTGCTGAATAGAAGATGACTTGGTTTCTGAATGTTGCTCATTTGTTGTTGTCTCATTATGTCTTGATTACCTAAACCTTGTAATTCTGCAGCTAAAGCTGTTGGTGTTAAGCAAATAGTTTTGGTTGGTTCCATGGGTGGAACAGACATCAATAATCCACTGAACAACATTGGGAATGGAAACATACTAGTAAGCAGTTCTATCCGGTGGCTGTTGTTCTTTTCTATAGTTCCTCAGCATCGACTCTAGAAGGTATTTTATTTGGTGATTTTAGAAATCATCTCACTTCTGAACTAGAAAAAACAGATATAATAGATCTTATGTGAAAGTAAAGGATTGATCTAGTGGATAATTAGTGATGTTTTATCTATTTGGCTAATATACTGCCAATCTGTAGTTTTAGATCCAAGGATGGAAACTGTTATCATGTTGTTCCTATTGCTCCAATGCTACTTAAATTATGATTTATAAACACTTGAGATATTGTTCACATTAAAATTGATCCTCTTTTTGGCAGACTCCTATATTTCCTCATTCCATATTGACTTGTTAAAATTTCTTGCCACTTTACGGAAAAAAACATTTTTTAAATCAATTTTCACTTTTAACTCCAGGTATGGAAGCGGAAAGCTGAACAATATTTAGCAGACTCCGGGATACCATATACAATTATAAGGTATGATCTCTGAATCTGCAGCTAAAAACATGTACATGTGTTGCATTTTTTCTAGTATAAAAACATATCTTTTTCATGCTCGGAGGGTTGGACTTCATCAATATGCTCAATAATTAGCACTCTCTTTTAGAATCACATTCTAGGCTACGCTATAGGATTGCATGATCTTAGGGTTCATTACATCTGTAGCTATTTAGATCATTTAGGCTGTGTTTTGTTAGAGCGATATAAAATAAGATAGAAAATTAAGAGAAGATAAAAGAGAGCACCTTCAGGGACAAAGAGGAGCAGAGGGAGATGATTGCAACAATAGTGAAAAGAGTCACAAAACCCTGACTAGAGGTGGAGGTGCTCCATTGAGCTAGGGGTTGATTGCTGTGCACTATGCTACTCAGACTTGGAAACTATTTCTAAAATTCTTTACACCATCTATATAAATTATCAAATATCTATTCGGAGTGTTAATGTTCGAGTGTCAGAGAATCAACAGTCCATGTATCAGAGTGTGTAAATAAGGTTGTTTTCTGACTAATTTTGCTTGATTGCTTAGGGAGAAATGGCAAAAGTTTAGTTTTCCTCTTCTTTTCTTCACTAGTTTTTTTCTTCTTTTTCCTCTTCTCCTATGAAAGGTAAGCTTGGATGGAAATGAGCGATCAGGGTATCTCATGCTTATCCAACCTGTAAGATTGGCGGGATCAGCAATCCAACCCAATTGCAATGCAAACCATGTAGAGAGGCTCATATGGGCTTCCTTGTGCCATTCTTAAATAGGATCTATATTCTGTGATTCCAAGAGCATTCTGTGATAAGTTTTACAAGCAAGATCTTTCACTTAAAAATTTCTTAGGATGCTTGTTCATCAAAAAATCAAAGTGTACAGTGTATTTCTTCCCAATAATATCTTAATCTGAAACAGGGCTGGAGGTTTACAGGACAAAGATGGGGGCCTGAGAGAACTTCTCGTCGGAAAGGATGATGAGCTTCTCAAGACACAAACTAGAACAATCGCAAGAGCTGACGTAGCAGAGGTTTGCATCCAGGTATGTGTAACTACAATCATGAAGGAAAATATAGATGTGTAATGTGTTTGCCATGATGCATATCTACAAATAATTATACAATCTAAACCTGATTACATATTCATAAAGTAGTTAAACCGACACTTATAAAATGTAAACCTGAAGATTTCCTTTTTCATGAACAGGCTCTTCAGTTTGAGGAGTCCAAGTTTAAGGCACTTGATCTAGCATCAAAACCAGAGGGCACAGGTTCGCCCACTACTGATTTCAAGGCACTATTCTCACAAATTACATCTCGTTTCTGATGTCGCATCTAGGGCACATTGCTATTTTTTTTTTTTGCTTGAGTTCACATCGACAATAGCTTGACGATACCATTTACTTTCCCTGTTGTTATGTGGCCATCCAATTTGCATAAGTGCTGCTAAATTCACTTTCTTCATGTTGTGATCATCGCATTCGTATTCTTCATGAATATTTTTTTTAGTACTGTGCGACCATAGTATTTGTTAAGCTCCACCATCATCCCATTGTTTGGCACTAACCTAACTTGCTGACCTACAATTGTGCAAAATTTTTAGCTTATGGATATTCTAAACCATTGTTGTATTTTGAAAATCAATGCTACAGTGGTATTAATTTTTGAAAATCATCACCACGGTGGTACTGTGGTTGGTGGGATGAGTAAAATGAAAAATAAGTGCGTTCTTTAGAAAATTTGAAAATTAGGTGCGCTATGTGATACTTCTGCAAATGTGAGTCATATGGTTAAATGCCTAAAATAAATTGATTACTTGTCAATCAAAATAATCAATAAAAATTATTAGTCACTCCTCTTTCTTACCACTTGTGCTCTCTTAGTTTTTTTTTTTTTTTCCTTCTAATCATATGGTTAAATTAAAAGAGATTTTTAAATCCTATTTTATCATATTTTTCTTCAAGTTTTAGTTTAATTAG
>JBAMIE010215831.1:0-21742 GCA_037177295.1 Kaempferia parviflora
AATGGCTGACCCCAGATCTACCGAAGTATTGTTGGTGTCCTACAATATGTTACCATTACACGACCCGATATTACTTTCGTTGTCAATCGTGCCTGTCAATTTATGCATGCTCCAACTGAACACCATTGGGAAGGTGTTAAAAGAATTCTTCGATATCTCAAATGCACTATTTTACATGGTCTTCTTTTATATCGCAAGTCCTCACGAGAGTTTATTGCCTATAGTGATGCAGATTGGGCTGGATCTCCCGAAGATAGATGCTCTACTAGTGGATATGCCATATTTCTTGGGTGAAATCTTGTTTCCTGACTTTCAAAGAAGCAACCTACAGTCTCTCGCTCAAGCACTGAAGCTGAATATAAAACTATAGCTAATGCAACGTCGGAAATTATCTGGCTATAATCTCTTCTTTCGGAATTACATATTTTCCCAACTACAACACCTAAAATTTGGTGTGATAATATCGGAGCAACTTATCTTGTGTCAAACCCTATTTTTCATGTTCGCACCAAGCATGTAGAGATTGATTTTCATTTTGTTCGCGAGCGTGTGGCGGCTGGACAACTCCACAGAAGATCAAATTGCTGATATATTTACCAAGCCTTTATCTAGACAACGTTTCACCAAGTTAGCACTCAAACTCAACGTTCAGGCATTCCCGCTGAGTTTGTCGGGGGGTAATGACAATATAATGGAAAGTAATCTCAAATTGATTTCAATCGATTAAGATATTTGACATCACAAACAAGATTGACATAAATTAAATAGTAAAAATAATATTTCCAAGTTTATTATATTCATTACTATTTTTAAGATTTAATATTTCCATTATTGTTTGAACAACTTATATAAATAAGCCTATTGCTTTAGCAATAAGATCATCCAAAAGAATTATTCTCTATTCTATTTCTTGGTTTATGCCCTTTATTCTCTTTCAAGGCTCACTTAATTAAGATTTTCCTATTGGCCCTGATCATTTAAGGTCATGCAAAGTGTATATATTACCTTTTTACTAGGCTTGTCGTGTCGGATGTTCCTATCCTAGGCAGAGCCGTAACTTCTATAAGGCCAGAGAGGCAACCGCCTCAGGGCCCAGCTCGGGGAAGGGCCCATTTTTTTAATTATACTAACAAAAAACGAATGACACAGACCTTAAACGACCGCTAAACCCTATTCTCAAGGCTTTGAGACACGCATTGATACACGATTTCTTCTCCAACGTTCTTTCCACCAAAACACGGATCAATCGAACAAAATTAATTTTGAATCTTCAGCCTACAATACGCGACACCAATTGCATCCTAATTGCACAATAGCGGTCGTTCGGGTGACCTAATCGCACTGATTCTCATAGTGTCTATCGCATTCGACAGGCGCGAGTCGGTGGACGACATCAGCTTGCATGACCTAATTGTGTGGCGTGGTGTCTGTCATACGCTACACTGACCTGTCATGTGAACTTCACCCTAATAGCGAAATGGATGTAGGCTGTTGGGTGACATCTTGTCGCTATCTGCAACTACCACATCGGTCTCAATGCCACATGATAGACTAAATGAACTAGCAATATTGTCGATTGAGAAAAAAAATAGTCCGACAATTAGATTATGCAGATTTGATAAATATTTTTCCATCTAAAACACCTAAACAAGTAGCATTTATGTAATTATTTTAAATTTTTGTTAACTTTTTATTGATGTAATATTTTTTTTAGGTTTATTTATGTATTTAATGTATTTGTTATTTATAAATTAAATTTTATCATTATTTATCGTAACAAAATAATCACTTTTTATTTTCGCTTCAGGCCCCGTTGAACATTGGTATGGCTCTGCCGAGGTGGCCTCGGCTACTGCTCGTCCGAGGTAGCCTCGAGTCTATGTGCCCGAGGTGGCCTCTGATACTACTCATCCAAGATGGCCTTGGATCTCATCTCTCTACTTTGTTGGACATCTTCAGGGAACAGGTCATGCCAGCTGTTCCTCGTCTCTTATCACCCGGATCATAGTTAAATCTCAAACTTTATATCTATGATTGATAAATAAAAATATTTTCAATAATACGCTATATCAGAGTCTAAAACTCTAAATCCATAATTAAATTTACTAATAAATTTTAAAATTATTTTTTTTTTGTGAAAAGAAAAAAAATATTAATAAAATTTATTTGCGGTTCAATAAATTAATTGAGAGTTAGTTAGTTAGGTACAAAGTTTTAATAAAATAGTCAAAAAAAAAAAAAAGAAGAAGAAATAAATAGGGGTGAGAATTCAGTTAATTCGGTAATAAATTAACCGAATTAATCGAAAATCGATTTAATATTAACTAAATGAATCGAATCAAAGTTTAAACAAAATTAATACTGAATTAACCGAATTAACCAAATTAACTGAATTAATATCGAATTTATTTAAAATAATAATAATAAAATTTATACAAAATTAATTTCAAATTAACCAAATTAATATCACATTTTTGTCTTTTTTTGTCTTACTTTTGACGTAACTCACTTATTATTATTATTATTATTATTAAAGTTTGCTTGCTTCCAAATTAATTCAAGATAATAGTTTCACATGTTTTCTAAAATTAAATAATGGGAAAAAAAACTAAAAGTCTAAATAACAATTTCCTTTTTTTTTGGCTAAGTAAGAAGGAAGGAAAAATAATAATTTCCCCTATTTTCAATCTTTTTTCTTAAATTATAATTTACTTCTTAGGAATAATTACTTATTATGAAAGAATTTCATATTTTCTTAGATTACAATTTACTTCTTATAAATAAATTAAAATTGTTTAATTTTTCTAAAGATTGTATTCTCATTATCTTTAATGGTAAAATACATCTGTAACAAAAAAACGATATATTTTTACTATTTTTTTGGTTGATTTTTTATTTTTATTTTTATTTAAGCAATTTAATATGGGCTTCTTTAAAATTATTTCTCTATAATTTAAGAAAAAAAAACAAATTAAATAGTGTCATTAATTGAAGGAAAATAAATAAATTTAAATCATCATTTTCTTGTTTTTATCTTGAGCAAAACTAATAAGAATTGCAAAAGAGCCCTTGTTTTCTTAATATTTAAGCAAAAAGGAGAGAGAGTAAATTTAACAAACAAGTGGATAAGCGATGAATTATTGGATGAAGCCTATCACATCAAGCTTTTAAGTACAAATCTTGATGCATAAACAAATCTCGTCCGTAGATATTACATCAATGAGCAGTTACAAAATATGCCCCTGATATTAAGGAATCACAAATCAAGCCCTTCTATTTCTTAATGAGATAAGCTTTCATTTGTGAAAAATGATGGATTAAAATAATTAGTTTTTTTTTAAATATTAATTAAGTTTTCTAAGTAAATGTTTTCTAATTTGGAAATAGTTTAACGAACTAAAAAATTGATTGCTTTATTTTATTTTAATATAAAAATTACTTGAAAATCAGTTGAGTTTTTGTTATTATTTTAAAAATATTTTTAATCAAACTATTTTTGCAAAATAACAATTATATAATTTAAAGATTTTGGAGAGAAAGGGTCGATTTGGCAACATTCAATATTAAAAGGTGGTATTTGTAAAATTATTCCTGATTAGGACGACGATTAGGTTTAATTGATTGATTATTTTGCCACCTAGCAATTTCGGCGGCTTTATTTTCTTTTTTTCGGGTGTGAAAAAGGTCGAATTCCACGGAGAGAAAGGGTTTCGGGAAATTATTAAAGGGGCGAATAATTTCCTCCAATTTATTCCTCTCGTGCTCGGTGCGAAAAGATTTTTTTGGGCGTTTCAGCTCTAGAAGATTACCAGGTCATTACTTTATTTTTCTTTCACCAAAATCGATATTTTTTTCGGTTTATTCTCTCATTTCCGGAAATTATCTGTCAAAATCATGTTTTTCAGAGTATTTATGATGTGAAAAAGAAATTTTGAGGATGATTTGGCGATCGGAGTGCAATTTTTTTTCTAGTTTATTTACTCGGCCTTGATTTTCGGTTTACCCTTTCCCTTCTCGATCTGGAAATTGTATTAGGGTTTTATATTCTCTTCGGGTGCGGTTTTCTATAGTTTGTAGAATTTTGCGTTTGATTGTTGGAGCTTGTTTACTTGTTCGAGATAAAGGAGATCAAATTTTGGTCCCTAGGGTTTTGGGTTTAGGAATTGTTTTGCGGCAGTGATTGAGTTGCGTGGTCGAGTAGGGTTTCAGTGTAAAAGATGCATCTTTCGGCTGATTTCCTGTTTAATCCTCGTCCTTCTTGGAAGTTGCTAAATTTGGAGCCCTTTGGGGGTCTAAAGATTCAAAATTTCTCCATTTCAGTGGAGGTTCTCGGCTTCGATCTTCATCCGAAGAGTAGCTCAGTTGGAATTTTTGGGTGCTGTTACTGTCGCTGAAGAGTTAATATTTTGGTAGGTAGTGTGTTTCGAGCTCTCTTCCTTGCATGGAAGTGAGGCCGGATTGGATCATGGCGAGTAGAGAATCCCCCTTCAACATCAGTCTACAGCCGGTGCCGTCAATGCAGAGCGTGCGATTAGCCTACACTGGCGATGGCACGCCAATTTACAAGCCAGTAAGCAGTTCACCTCCAGCTGCTCCTCTACCTCCTCCTACTTACCAAGGAGGAGGTGGAGGAGGAGGGAGTCCTGGAGCTCCTGACGCTGGCTCTGCAGCCCTAACAGCCCACAGCTTGAACATGAACATGAACATGAACATGAACATGAACATGAGCATGGGAGAACCCATCAAAAGGAAGCGAGGGCGACCGAGGAAGTATGGTCCTGATGGCCTTGCCTTGACCCCTTTATCGATGGCTGGTCCATTGTCTCCATCTGGGATGGGCAACACAGCACCTTCAAGCTCGACCAATGGTACGAAGAAACGTGGCCGGCCGCCTGGTTCTACCAATAAGCCAAAGATGAGTGCTCTTGGTAAATCCCTTTGCTTTCCTTGCTTAACAATTATGAATTTTATGGAGCAGTGTAATGATGCCCATGCTTTGGTGGGGTTATGCTCTTCTTGCCGTGTTCTTATAAACCTAAGTGACACGGTTTCTGTTGCTTGGCATCTTATTCCTCTTATAGGATTGGTTTACTCTATTGAAGATATAAAATAAGGTTGCTGGTTTTAGAGATTTACATTTGGTGCACGTTTTATTGTGGATTGAGTAATTCATAAACATTTAAAATGCAACATTGTAAAAGTGCAGCTAAATTCCTTGATCGTGTCGTAATATTGACATAGTGTACATGGCTTCATTTTTCTTTGGTCCAACAATAATATAATGCATTGATACTTGTTTCTTTTGACTCAATTACTTTGTTAGCCAGATGTCTTTTAATAGTGTCATTCTGAATAAATGTTGAGTTGATACTTTTAGTCGATATATTATCTTGTTGACAAGCTTCCAATTTTTGCTTCACATTTGTAAGTATTACATGTATCTAACATTAAGTGCAGATTCTTGCAAAGTAATTTCTTTTATGCATAAAACACAATTGGCGTTGAGCTTGTTAAAAATAATTTTGTTTTTACTACTCATATCTCTGTAATTTGACTTGTTTGACAGGACCAGCGGGAACTTCATTTACTCCTCACGTTATTACAGTAATGGCAGGAGAGGTAATCGTTTACTTTCTCATCATGTCGAGTTTACTTTATGGCGCTAACAATGATTGGTTTATATCAATGTTTGCTGCATTGGCATAATTATTCTAAACTTAAGCGACTGAGTGTGTGTATCTGAGTTTCCTTTTCATTTATTTTTTAAAGTTTCATAAGTTATGCACCATGGATATTGTACACATATCGGTTGTCAATAATCTAATTGCTGGTTACAGGATGTATCTTCCAAAATTTTGTCATTTTCTCAGCAAGGATCCCGTTCCATCTGCGTTCTTTCAGCCAATGGTGTTGTATCTAATGTAACTCTGCGTCAGCCTGCAACTTCTGGTGGTAATATAACTTATGAGGTTTGTAGATCTCACTGCCAAATTATTGCTTTCAGACGGCGTTGCACGTCTGATTTTTGGTCTTCTGTCATTTCATCATATTATCTATTACTTAGTGTAGTTTCGCAATGAATGTAGCGCGTTTGAAGTGACAAGTAATTGTAAACACTTATTTAGGAACATTTGTATTAGGAAGGTCATTTGGTAACTCTTGATAATAGCTAAATGAATTTCATAAACCGAATAATAGCTTAGGTTTATATTGTTCACTGGTTGCTCTGTTCAACATTGTATTCCAGAGCTACGGCCTCAGCTAGACACTGATACATGTTCTTCTATACTTGTACTTGCAGGGTAAGTTTGAGATCCTTTCATTGTCGGGTTCGTTTATGCTGTCGGAGAGCGGCGGGCAGCGCAGTCGAACAGGTGGATTAAGTGTCTCCTTAGCTGGTCCTGATGGGCGTATTTTGGGCGGGGGAGTAGCAGGGCTTTTACTGGCATCATCGCCGGTCCAGGTCTGTTAACAGCATCATAAACCAATTGAACTTCTGTGTATTATCTTGTATGATCTTAATCTCGTCTCATCTAAACTACCTATCCAGGTGGTTGTGGGGAGCTTTATACCGGATGGGAAGAAAGAATCAAAACAGGCTAACCTCGCGGAAGCTGTTTCAACCACCGGAAAACTTGTTGCAGGCGGGGCGACCGGAGCCAGCAGCCAACTGTCGCGTGGTGCATTGAGCGAGTCCTCCGGCAGCCCACTCAACCAGAGCGTTGGCGCGTGCAATAACATCAATCCGCACGGTCTTCCGACCATACCCTGGAAATAACTTCTCATTTTGCTCGTCAGTAGCAGAAAATTCGCGATAATCTTATATCTTTAGATTAAGTGAAGAGGGGAGAACATCGACAAAGATCCCTGATATTTGTGTTAAGTCTTTAGGTATCAGCTGTTGCTTCAATGTGATTCTTCTTTTTAGTCTTAAGCTGTGTCAACTATCGAAGAGTGTTCTTCGATGTTGTATTACATTGATGTACTTCTCTTGAGTTATACTATAGTTGGCATAATTCGATATTTAAGTATAATTTTAGATTATAGCTTTTTATTTTTTGTCATTATTATTTTACTTACCAAAGTATAATAACTATTAATATAATATTTCATAAAAATTTTATTTATTTTTTTTTTATCAAAATTGTATGTGATATTAAATTTAGACCTTATAATATAACTCTTATCTACAATATTAATAAAAAGGATTTGAGAAAATAAAAAATGGGCCAGTAAAATGATTTTGTAAATTATTTGAAAATAAATAATTATAGTTTAGCTCCTTATTCCACTTCTCTTCCAAATTCCAATCCCTAACTCTAACCGAAAACGCGCCGCGTCTCCGCCGATTTTTCCACCGGAAAATTATATCTCCGGCGGATGTACTGCTATCCTTCGAGGAGCTAGCCGAAGCATTCGTAGTGTTCTGATGTGTGATGTCGCTGCGGATAAAGGCGGTGGTGGATAAGTTCGTCAAGGAGCTCAAGGAGGCGTTGGATTGGGACATCCAGGACCGGATCATGAAGGAGAGGGAGATGCAGAGCTACATCGAGGAGCGGGAGCGCGAGGTCGCCGAGAGGGAGGCCGCCTGGAAAGCTGAACTATCCCGGCGAGAGGTAATATTCACGCTTTCCTGTAAAAAATTTAGTCCTTTTCGATTTGTTGTGCTTGATTTGAGATGCTTGAGAAAGATTGTATGTGTTTTTGCAGAAAATCAGAAATGCGTAGTTTATCTAGCGCTTGAAAAACTCTGGATGTCTTGTGCTATGAAAAAATTGATATAGTAAGTGCTGATCTATAAATTTGATCGGAGGTTGCTCCGAGTATGTTAATTATGAGGTTTGTTCTGATCAATTTTACATTGTGAAGTTTGTTTTGTTATCCATCAAAATGAGTAGTACATTACTCTTCTTTTTAACATTGTAGATACTGTAAATAGGATTCTTCTATGTTTCAGATAACAAAGGCTCTGAAAGTTATCACAGTTTGCTCCCAACTTATCATCATTTTGTTGTTGCTTTTCTTCTCTTGTTATTTCTCAAATTTGTTTTGGGCAACTAAGGTAGAATATGAGCAATTTGTTTAGCTGACCATTAACTTTGTATTTATGGAATTTCTGTTGGACCCTTGTGCTTCGATGTTTGTCATTGTGTATTAATGCAGTTTCTGATAATTTTAGTAAAGTGTTCAATTGTTAAACAATGATACAAGTATTGTGTTCGCGCATAATATATGGTTGTTCAGTACTTACCGATGCTTACCGGAACAATGTTGTTCTTGTTCTGCTACATTCAAGTTTTTCTTCTTTATGTCCTAGATAGTTGTATGATTAATCAATACAAGGAAAGATTGATTTTCTTTTAAGCGTTATTGTAGATTTTTTTAGCCAATTCGATTTTTTTTTTTTTTTTTTTGCATAAATAGATATGGCCAGTGAATTTTTACTGATTGTATTTCGGGATTGTGTGTGTTCTCTATTTTTTTCCCTAGCCTGGGAAAATGAATGGATCCTCTTTCTTTTCCTTTCTTTTTCAGTGTCATTGGTTCGTCATTTTGATCTATTGAATCCAGATGAATTTGTCGTCACCTTTCTCTCTTGTGTGACATTTCAAACTTGTACCTTGGTGAAGCTTCTCCACCATCAGTTTTCAGTCATATTCCTGACTACTAAAACTTGTCTTGGAGCTGAAACTCATGGCACATAATCAAAACTAGCTTTGTTATTTGACGACACCATTCTTCAACTCTGAGAAATTTACGTGCTAACTGATTCGGTCGACCGAGTTTTGAGAGTTTTTTCCTCGGAACTTTGTCACCTTACCAGAGCCATTTGATTTCAGAAACACTCCATTTTGCAGGTTGAGATTGTGCGTCAAGAGGCAAGGCTAAAGATGGAAAAGGAGAACTTGGAGAAGGAGAAGAGTGTTCTCACAGGCACAGCATCGAATCAAGACAACCTAGATGGCGCGCTGGAGATTACTGTTAGCGGCGAGAAGTATCGATGTCTTCGGTTCTCGAAAGCGAAGAAATGACAATGAGCATAGAACTGCAAAAATCGTAAATGTTCTTGAAGGTAGAACACTTACTTTTATTCTTTGTTCATGAAGAAATATTATTTTTCTGTATAATTTTCATTTTCTAAATTATAAATATTCTAGCTACCAAAGTTACACCCTCATTGCTAGATCACTAGATCAGTCATTGCTATCTGATTGAAAAATGCTGAACGAGTTTTTTTTTTTTTTTTTTTTTGGTCAATTAGTGGGATAAAGGTTGTTATTGTATTAATATTTTTTTTTTTTCAAAAAAATGTTCTTTAGAGTTCAAATTTTATCGTTCAAAAAATCCAAAAAAAGAAAAAAGCAAAAAAAGGAGGAATTGTTCACAATGTTATGCTCTATGATCACCGGCGTGCACTGTGCCCGTCGGCGAACCGGCGTAGGTAACATCGACTGCCGAAGTTGCTGGTGATACGCTCGAGAAGGTAGAAAGTGCCGAAGGTGAAGTCATCCTCTTCGAGCGATGCATGCGCCTCGACTCCGTTAACTCGCCGTCCCTCCGCCGACGCATGGCGGACAACCACGTTTCCCAGTGATGAGTTAAGAAGATGAAAAGAAAAAAAAAATCATTCTTGGAGCGCAATCGAGCTAGGGTTTTCGATCCTTGAAGAACGTGCCAAAGGAGGCAGCTTGGACGGAGGAAAGCGGCGGACACAGCGAATGATTCGCATTGGTAGTCGATCGAAGAGACGAACACCGGAAAGGGACGCAGAAGCAGCAACCGGCGGCGAGTTAGTGGAGGGGTGGTCCGACCGTGCCCGGTTTCCAGGTAGTGGGCAGTTACGCTGATCGAACAGTTGCAATCATTTAAAATTTAAAAAGAGCCCTTCTCTCCACTTCGCCATTAGAGCCCAAGCAAAGATCGAGCGATGAGGCTTCTGCTTTTGCTGTGCTTGATGGATTGCTCCCTTGCGATCGCCCAAACCATCTCTGATACCTTCAATGTCCTCAATTATGGAGCCATGGCCGACGGCATCAGTGACGACAGCAAGGTTGATTCCCTACAAGATGCAATTTTTTTTTCCTCCTTCCTCCTTAATTTATCCTGCTTTAGACTTAGAATTGAAGATGACAACTAAGAACAACATCTTGTGGAGCTATAATTGAACTGGTATCCTTGCTTCTTGTTGAATTTGCAGGCATTCATGGCAGCATGGAAAGCAGCATGCTCCTTTACTGGTGATGTTAAGCTTCTGATACCCAAAGGAACTTACCTTGTTGGCCCTGTTAAATTTGATGGCCCTTGCAGAAATGTCAGCTCCATTACTGTATCCATGGAGGTATTAGTTGGATTAGCAAGATAACTTTGTGCCTGTTCTTCAGTTCTTGCAATTGTTTTGCTCATATATGCATCCTGATCTCGAACTTGTATCTATATCATACTGGACTGAGACTTTGAGCCTTGCTATTTATAGTATTTGTGTTTAACAATATACAAATCTGATCGTGTAGGGATACATGAAAGCCTCGACGAATTTGAGTAAATATGTGAGCGGCGATGATTGGATACAGTTTGGATGGGTGCATCATCTGACTTTAACAGGAGGAGGCACCTTTGATGGCCAAGGAGCTCTCTCCTGGCCTTTCAATGAGTGCTCCAGGACAGAAAAATGCAAAGTTCTACCTTCAGTAAGGTTTCGTTACCTCTACTTGTGTCGATGAATCTGAATTGGAAGGCGAAGCATGATACTGTTTCTTGTTTGATTGTAGTCGATCAAGTTTGTTTACACTGAACATACTGTGGTGAAGAGCATAAAGTCATTGAACAGCAAGTTCTTCCACATTGTTTTGCTTGGCTGCAAGAACTTTTGGGGAAGCAATATCGTGGCTCAGGCTCCTTTCGACAGCCCTAACACAGACGGGTTTCACATCGAGAGGAGCTCAGGAGTAAACATTTGTAACTCGGTGATCTCCACCGGGGATGATTGCATCTCTATCGGACAAAGTAATGAGCAGGTAGTGATCAGTGGCATCACTTGTGGCCCAGGCCATGGAATCAGGTTGTTAGTCTGTTGATCTTGAGTGTTAAAGCATCCTAAAAGTTCGATCACTCGATCAAATTTAGTTATCTATGAACTTTATGCTGTGTTTTTGCTAGTGTCGGAAGCCTAGGAAGGTACGAGAACGAAGGAGACGTCAAGGGGCTCTTGATCAAAGATTGCACTCTATCAGGCACAGCAAATGGTTTGAGAATCAAGACATGGAAGAACTCTCCGGGAAAAAGTTCTGTCAGTAACTTGACCTTCCAGAACATCATCCTCAGGAGTGTCGCAAACCCGATCATCATTGACCAGGCATACTGCCCCTACGCCGATTGCTCATCCAAGGTGAGATATCACCAAAACTAACAGCATGATGAAACCTCAAGAGTTCAGCTTCAAAAGGAGTTTGTTATCGTTTACAGGTTCCATCCTTAGTGAGCATTAGGGACATCATCTTTAGTGATATCCGGGGGACATCAGCGACGCCAGTGGCGGTCACCCTCAAATGCAGTTCAGGGGTGCCATGTGAGAATGTCAACCTCCACGACGTCCATCTAAGGTACGTCAGTGGCAGTCCAACGATCGCCGAGTGTTTGAATGTTAAAGCGACATACTCAGGCACCCAACTACCTCTGCCATGCAATTAGCTTGTTGTATCTTTCTTAAACCACAATAGAACTGATCAAATTAAGAAAGATTATCATGTAGCATCTCAATTAGATACAGTTCATGCCTCTTACAAAGAAGTAATGGCATGCCTCTTACAGATCTAAAAAAACCCTTACAAAGAAGTATGAGCGAGCGAGACAACACGCCTAGACAGTCAAGGAGGATCGCGGAAGCTCACATTCGGAGAATTTGTTACATTGAATTTACCTAGTAGACGAAACAAGAGAAGAAGGATTTCGCTTCAAAACATTTGTTATTATAAACTAAACAACTTAATATTTTACACACATTTAAATTTTAGTCAACTTGGGCAATTTATCAAATTGTTGGAATGCAAATAATTCATTGGGAGATAATTTAATTTAATCAGAGGTAGGACTTAGAACCTTGCCATTGTTTCTTTAAATGAATAGGAATTCAAATTGTAGAACAAGTCGGCTTGGGCTGAGTTTTCCAAAGATAGTTGGTGGTTAATAAAAGATTATTTATATATTGATAAATTATTTATTATAATATGATATGTATCAATAGATATAAAATTTAGAATATTAATTTGACTTTATTTTTTATTAATTATTAATTAATAAAAATTAAATTGAAAATAATAAGAAGGGCAATTTTGTCCATGTGCTAAGAAACTACCAGACCGGCACCGCTCGGTCACCGTACCGGTTGCCGCCTCACTCCTTATTATACTCCGCCATTTATATAATTTTTTTCCGGTATCAACTCCACGTAGTGCAGGCAGCGGGCGATCGGCGATGCGCCGAGGAGGTGGAGCGCCGGTTCGATATTAATGGAGGTTGAAGAGATCGATCGAGGAATAATCCGTTGCAGTCTCAACTGAGGAGGGAGATCGATCTCGATGGCGGACGAGGTCGCCGAGACCATCAACTCCAGCAACCCACTGCAGCAGCGCCAGCAGAACATGATCTCCTCCTTCGCTGCCACGCTTCTTCCTTCGTCTTCATCCTCCTCAGCGCAATCGATGCACGGAAGCTTTTCCATGTACTCGATGAACCTTTTCCTTCACTTCTTTTTATTCGTGCGATTTGATGAGCCGTAGATTTCATCTAGCTAGGGGTTTTCTTCTTGCGCACGAAATCAACTAGATTTGGGATGTATGTGGAGACGACGATTTGATTTGTTCTTGTTGGTCAGAACTAACTCGATAGAATAGGATGCTTTATTGCTAAAAAATGACGAAGAAATTGAAACTTTTTGTCCTCTCTGGCGTCGTGTGTTCACACAAAAGTTGAATTGGGTGAGTAATTTAGGGTTTTGGTGAATATTTTACAGTCTAGTCTCCTTCTTGATGTCTGCTTCTGTGCTGCAGAAGATGAATCTTTAGTTACTGGATTGGAGTTATTTAGTTCAAGATAGTTGTAGACAAAAATACTGTTTAATTTGAGAAAAAAAAATCCAAACAATTGCTTCTCTCTTTGTTTGAATGATGCATATAGGAAAAGCAAGGAGATTGGAGCTTATGACCTAGGAGAGTTGGATCAAGCTCTATTCATGTTCTTAGATGGGCAAGATCATTCAGCATCACCTCAAGAGCAAAGACGTGAGTTTTACTAGCTCTCATTAATTTTAGTATGCAATCTTCTTCCAATATTTCTAGTGTCTCAAATTTTTGATCACGGAGAAAGTAGTAAGAATCAAGAGTAGGAATCGTATTTCTGTTGCGATTCCTCTGAAAGAAACATTTCTGGGCCATGAGAACATCGTGGGATGGAGACCTTGCCGTACTTCCTATTAATTGATATTTTAGCAGATCAATTCATATACAATCTAACTTCTGTTTGTTTTTCTCTATTTAATCTCAATTTGGAGTTAAGGTTTTGTTTTCTTCTTTTCTGGTGGGATTGCGACATGTAACAAACAACTGATGATTACATTGGAAATTACTGTACCAAAATTGTTAAAAAAAAAAAAATTCCGACCACTTTTGCTTTCTTTTGGATGATTAGCTAGAGACGCAGAGCTATCTACTCAGGGCATCATATCACGCCTTGAGGGGATCATATATCCGATCATTTCTCCTCTCATGCTTCTGTAACTCTCTTTCTCTGGCTCACACACAATCTGCTGCAGCAATCTGTTCCCCTCTGGAAAATTTTCATTTTTCTGTCATGCCATTGTCTGGGAATTGCAAAAGCTCGCACAGAGAATTCCTCAAGAGGAATTGTTCTCCATTTTGAGGTACACTTTGAGGGGTGGGTTTAATTAATGCTTTGCAGGGCTGCTTCGTGTGTGCAGAGACGCTGAACATTTTTCCTTCTCAGCCCATGCATGAACACCCTTCCACCAAGGTATTGAGAACAATTGCTACATGAAATACTAAACTATGCAGCTCTCATACTATTTGATCTATATGATTATAGGGTGGATTAGGCTTCGCTTCTCAACGAAGTGGTGGCTCCCAAAAATCCTCAGAGTTGGCCATGAACACCACCAACATTAAAGATGATCCTCCATCTGTGTCTGAGCGTGGAAAGGACACCAAAGCATCAGTGATCAAGGTGAAAGTTTAACATATTTCTCTCTACATCTCTCAGTCCCTGGTCTTTATATGTTAAAATACTTTTATTGCAACAGAAGGAAGGGAGCAGGAAAGGCACAAGCACTGAACACGAAGGACCAAAGATACCAGACCCTAAGGTCAGCTGTAGCTATACATTTTTCTTTCTTTGAAGGAGAAATTGCTCTCTCTCTCTCTTATAACAATGTGTGAAGTTGGTCAAATGTTGTTGGCAGATATTAAGAAGGCTTGCACAGAATAGAGAGGCAGCTAGGAAAAGCAGGCTTAGAAAAAAGGTGTCTATAATAAAATAAGAATATATAATATCAAAAAGAAGGGCGGAAAAGAAGACCTTTCTCATGAACTCATACTTTTGCAGGCTTATATACAGCAACTAGAGAACAGCAGGATCAAACTTACTCAGCTTGAACATGAGCTTCAAAGAGCTAGAACTCAAGTATTCCATTGAATATTGAATCCTATGATTATATAAGGATTTGATATCCTCTCCCACTTGCTGTCCGCGACTGTTTGAGTTGAGGCATCAGAATATGAGTAGGGGAAATGATCTGGGCGCGCAGATTTATCAGTGAGTCGCGGACGGCGAGTCGGGGAGGATATATATATATATACAAAAGAAAGAAATTTATGTATGCTGCTTCTTGTAGGGTTTGCTGTTGGGTGGAGCTGTCCTGGGGGACCAAGGCCTTCCTACAGGCATAAGTGGGCTCAGCTCAGGTAGATATTATCTCTTACTTACATCTTGATGATAGAATTACAAGTTATCATCCATTTGTTAATGTTTGATATGATCATGATTCAGGTGGTTAATTAAGTTAGAAAACAATCCTGATTTGACCATGCAACTATTTTTTATTTTATGCCATTAACTTATTCATCCAAACATTGGAAAATACCATTTTGTAGTTGACTATCTTCCCTTCATGCTAATTGTAATTAATCAGGGTTTCAGAAAATTTTGGTTGTCAAATATGACCTAATTAATGTTGCTGTCAAATGTATTCAACTATCATTGAGAGCTATGCAAAAATTATTTCATCTTAAGTATTGATTACTTTCATAATGATATAAAAAAAACCTTAATAAATCAAAGTAGCATCTACTTAAATGAAATTAGAATAATGATACATGGATAATAGCTTCATATATAAATCTAAAACTCAACTTCTACTTAAATCCATAACTTGCATGTATAATGTATTAGCTTTTGAAACAATTCTTCTACACAACACTGTTTGTTCTATATATGCTTTATTTATCACTGTATATTCCATTTGGTTGATCAGAAGCCGCTATGTTCGACATGGAGTACTTGCGATGGCTCGAGGAGCAACAACGGGTGATGTGTGAGCTCCGGGCGGCGCTGCAGGAGCACCTGCCGGACTCGGAGCTGCAGATGTTCGTCGATGGCTGCCTTGCGCACCTCTACCAGTTGACGCAGCTCAAGGGTCTGATTATCAAGTCCGACGTCTTCCACCTCATCTCCGGCACCTGGCTGACCCCTGCCGAGCGCTGCTTCAAGTGGATCGCCGGCTTCCGCCCCTCCGACCTCATCAAGGTGCATCCTCAACGAATTCTCTCCATTCCATCAAAATAATACTACAATAGAAAGTTGTTCCCTAAATATGTTAATTGCGTAGATGGTGCTGAGGCACATCGAGCCGTTGACTGAGCAGCAGATAATGGGAGTCTGCGTGCTGCAGCAGTCGGCGCAGGAGACGGAGGAGGCGCTGAGCCATGGCCTTGAGGCCCTCAGCAACTCCGTCTCCAACGCCATCGCCTCCGGCGAGTTGAGTTGCACCCTCAACGTCAACGTGGCCGACTACATGGGGCAGATGGCCGTCGCCATGGACAAGCTCGCAGCCATCGAAGGCTTCGTAAGACAAGTAAAAGCTACACGCAAAATAAATTCCATTAATGTCAAAAACGCTCCTAATATTTTCATCTCTTCTAAATCACTCATTAATGAAAAAATACTCCTCTTGATACAAAGGCTGAGAATTTGAGGCAGCAGACTCTGCAGAGGCTTCAAGAGATGTTGACGACGAGGCAGATGGCACGGAGTTTGCTGGCCGTGGCCGAGTACTTCCACCGGCTTCGAGCACTCAGCTCACTGTGGCTTTCTCGGCCAAGGCAGCAAGACTACAACTCATGAACACGTAGATCCATTGACACCCATGTAAGTGTTTATTAATGAAGGTTTCAATTTGCAAAATTAAGCACATGAATATTTAATACATCATCCTCTATGTGTCTTAATTGTTTAGAGATGTAGTTTATTATTAGGAATAAGCTAATCCTAGTTCTCCTTTAAATTCTTCTTCTAGCCATTATGTTCTGGGTGCTGGATGGTAGAGATTTTAGGAATGGAGTGGAGAGAATCGGGATGAGATTAGAATGAAATGACAAGGGAATGATTCATTCCCTTTAATTTGTTTGGATATAATAAGTAGAATGGTATATGTTATTTTCATCTCTTCTTTTATATGGCTTACTTGTGTGATTGGTCTGTGCATTGTTCCTAATTTCCTAGGTTAACAATCACTCCAACAACCGATAATATCGGTACGATAAGCTTAATTTGCACGTCAAATTCAGTTGGTCCATTTGACCTAGTATAAGACCAATGTATCCAACCTATTTGGTTCAAACCTTGAACCCCGATTTGACCGGCCCACCTTGTATTTCTTCAATCAGTATGCCTCTTTCAATTCATCATTCATCTTTGACAATGAATATAGAATTATAAGGTTGGATTAGTATTAATGTTAGACGAGTCATTACCTTGAATGGTTTGGGTTGATTAAGGCATTCTGATGATGAGACCAAACATATCAATTGGGAGGTAAGACGGATTGACTAAACGAGTCGAGTGGGTAGGGCAAGCGAATAGCAACATGTTAGAGGGTTGAATTGATAAAAAGTACATCGAATCAAACAGCCAGATAGATGAGTGTGTTCTATCGACCCAACCAGGCAGTAATTTGACCCTAAATGCTCATGCAAGCACAAGTACGATCAGTCAATTATAAAACACAAAGTAAGGTCCCCACACTTTATCGAAATGCACTACGATGACCGTTGCCGAAGCCTCGCCTTAGCACTTTTCTCGGTCCTTCGTTAAGCTGTGGGGCCGGCCGGCTTCCCGCTGTGGGCTTCGCACCACAAATGCAGGCAAACAAATCAAGGACTGAAAATTATTAGATATGGGCCCCTATTTCAATTATTTGCAAACAAACACCTGATTTAGGGATCTCCAGTCCAATGTGCCAATAATCCTCTGAATTCCCATTTGAACCAAGAATTTTGAAGATCTCCCAATCTAAAGCCAGTCGGCTCTGGAACCAATCGGCTCTGATTGCACTTTCAACCACAACTCAAACTGCCTTTTTGTCAAGTTATTGAAGCCCGATTTAGCCAATTTGATGCACCGACCATGAAGATTAACACGAGGAACTAATAGTCCATTGACTAAAACAACGATTACTGTTATAATTTTGGTCCAAACCAACAACACAACACTAATCTATCAGACATTTGGGCAAGAAAAAGCACCTACCGAGAGATTATGGAACAATTTGGTAGCTTAAGCCTAACAGTAACACCTAGAGAATCCACAATTCCAATTTTCTGAAAGCACCCTCAACATTTCCAGATTTTCTCCTTCCAACCTTACGAGTGCCAACTTAATTACTAAACTCTAATACCGAGGATGCAGCTGGCAACGTGTTAAATCAAACAGGATGACTCACTGAGTCAGATTCGCCGCTGCCGGCGGCATTGACGCCGACACGGTCGAGGCTATCGGCCACCGCCCGAATGCGGGGCCGCAGGTCCGGATCCCTGGCCGTGCACGCGAGCGCCACGTGGAACACCGCCAGTACCTCTTGCTTCGCTTCTACCTCTTGTAGCAACGCCGGGTCTACCACCTCCGACAACGGCCGCTCCTCCAGGAACGCCGCCCGCACCCACACCTCCACCTCCGAACCCGCCGTCCGCCCCGTCACTGCCTCCAGCACCACCAGCCCGAACGCGTACACGTCCGCCTTCTGCGCCGCCTCTCCGACCGCTGCCTGCTTCTTCGGCACCAACAGCCGGGCAACACCGTAACCGGAGATGTACGGCCGGTGGTCGTCGTCGAGGAGGATCTTCGAGGAGGCGATTCCTCCGTGGGCGTGCCTCCGGGGGCTCATCTCGTGGAGGTACGCCAGGCCCCTCGCCGTCCCTCGCAGTATCGCCAGCCTCGTCGCCCAAGAAAGTGCCGCCGGGGTCATCGGATTCTTCGGCCCGCCTGTCAAAACACGAGCTTTAAACCCTAATCGACGGCGTAGTGCACTAATGGAAAAGTATTACCGTGGAGAGCGTCGTGAAGGGTGCCGTTGGGGATGTAGTCGTAGACGAGGAGGTGCTCGTCGGGGGCGCAGTAGTAGGCGAGGAGGCGGACGACGTTGGGGTGCTTCGCGCGGACGATGGCAGCTGCCTCGGTCTCGAACGTTCGCCGCCGCCGCCGCCACTCGTTGCCGGTGGCTCCCTCTGCCACGCCAAGGCGGCGCACCGCCACGGCCGATCCGTCGCGCTCGACCACCACCTTGTACACGATCCCGCTCCGAATTGTCCCCACCACGTACGCCGACGCCCGGAGCAGCTCCTCCAGCTCCAGATCGAAACCCTCCTCCACCACAACGTACACTTCCGCCTCGCGCCCACTCCGCCGCCGCTCCTCCGAGCCGTCGAGACATGTATCGTCGATGGTACCACTCTTTCTTGTCGGCTTGCTGTCAGCGACGGCGCTCCGGCGGCAGAAGTGCCATTGGAGAACAGCAATCGACAAGATGACGACGACGACGATGCCGGTGAGGATCGGGACCGTTCCGAGGGTAGTCCTTCGCCGTTCCGATCTGGCGGCACCGCGGGGGGCGGGGGCGCCGCCACCAGTGTTTAGGCTGAGGCTAGGGTTAGGTTTGGGGATCTTGGCATCGTGCTTCGGCGCGGGGCAAGGATTCTTCAGCGGGAACCCACAGAGGCCGGGGTTTCCGGCGAAGGCTGTCGGTCCCTGGCTCACGAGCGACCCCATCCTTGGGATCTCGCCCGAGAGGTTGTTCTGGCGGAGATCCAGGCTGACAGACGCCAGAATGCCGCCGAACGCCTGCGGAATGCTGCCGGAGAGAAGGTTGAAGGAGAGATTCAGCACGCCAGATAGATGGGGAAGGCCGGCAATGGCAGGAGGCAGATGGCCGGCGAGGCGGTTAGAAGAGAGGTCGAGGCGGACGAGAGAAGCGAGCCGGCCGAGCTGGGGCGGGATCGGGCCGGAGAGGTTGTTGTTAGACAGATCGAGCTCGACGAGGGCGTGGAGATGGCCGAGCGCGGTGGGGATAGGACCGGAGAGGCGGTTTCCCGGAAGCTCGAGCTTGCGGAGGGCAGAGAGGAGTGAGAGCTCGGAAGGAAGGTAGCCGTTGAGGGCGCAGTCAGGGAGGGCGATGCCGGCGACGCGGCCGCGCCGGCTGCAGGTCACGCCTGCCCAGCCGCAGGGGTTGGCATCAAGCTCGGACCACGAAGAGAGCGCGGCGGAGGGATCGGCGGAGACGGCAGCCTTGAGAGCTAGAAGAGTGAGGCCGTCGGTGGTCAAACCGGAGACGGGGAAGTGGAAGAAGACGATGGAAGCGAGAAAGGGCAACAAAAATATCTCCGCCATGGCACGCCTTCTCCTCTCTTCCACAATGGCTTTGCTTACGATGCCGCCATTACCGCAACGAGGTGCGGTGGTGCTACTGCAGAGAAAGGAGCAGAAGAAGAGGAGAGAGGGTTTATAATCAAAATGACGATAAAGGACATGGCAGATGATGGATCGGAAGGCACAGCGCGATATGGCACGATGGTAAATCAAGGATGGACAGCAACGAAATGACGAAAACCGGCAGGGAAAAGAAGAGCCTCAAGACTCATAAGCGGTCGTCGCATTGGGGCGCGAGCTTAGCTTTAAAATCCGTGAACTCGGAATCACAATGAAGAAATTTCTGCTTGCACCTCTAGTTTATTGGATTTGCCATATCGTCCTTCATGTTTCAAACGTTACAGTTTAACTCTCTATTTTATTAAAATTACACGAGATTGCCACCGGTTGTAAACATTTAGGGGTAATTTTAAAATAATCAAATCACACGTAGATTCCTTATTTTATCTCTAATCAATCACTAGGTTATCCCATCAAGACGATGCAATGATTAAGATATGAAAGATTATCATATGAGAATTTGACGTTGAAACTCAACATGTCCGAGCATATTCTTCTTCGATTTCTCTATTTGCACTAATGACTAGTAATCACCCGTAATTTACCTCCTTCTGGTTGGCCTAGGAACAGATTGGCGAGGACGCTAGGGTAAAGGAATAACCTTTTGTCACATCTAATCAATCGACCGAGTCCCCTCTTGATGTTATGGTTAAGGCATGAAAAGTTGTTACATAAGGTCTTGGTGAAACTTAGTACATCCGAACATGCTCTTCCTCATGCCTTGACCACTTGCACTAATGTCTAGTAATCACCCATGATTTACTTTCCTCTGTATTGACCTAGAGACGGATTGGAGAGAGCGCTAGGGGTGAACAAATCGCCTCTAATCAATCGACTGATTAAAAAAATCAATCGAATCAATTTTGTTGAAAATCAGTAGATTACTTTTTTACCAATCAAATCGATTTCTTATCAATGTTCAAGCAAATTAATCTACTAGTTTATATTTTTTAATCAAAGTCAATTTTGAGCAGATTATGTTTAAAAAAATAATACTCTTAATATATTAAGTCAAATTGATATTGGAGATAATGAATATAGTAAAGAGAATTAAACCGAGCACATAGAGCTAATTTTATGTCAATCCGAGATTATATGGTCTATAAGTAGGTTCCTAAAATCACTACTTTTAATATACTATGTCGAATTGATGTTTGAGAGTATGAATATAATACATAGGAGCAAATTCATGTCAATTCAAAGATATTTGACCCATCAGCCAATTTGGCTCAAAACTGACTAATGGACCAAATAACCTCAGATTAACATAGAACTAGCTTTTATGTGTTTGTCTAATTCTCATGATTATATTCATACTCTCAAACATCAATTTAATCTAATATATTAAGAGCTGTGATTTTTTAAACATGTATTGAATTTTTCTGTGCTGCATTAAAATCAACCGAATCAATTTCTGTTTGAAAATCGATCGACTGATATTTTTTACCAACCGAATCAATTTCTCTATGTCGAAATTTCAAAATTCATGTAAATCAGTCCACTAATTTTAAAAAGCAGTCGACTGATTGGTTTTTTTTTTTTATCAAAGTCGATTTTGGACAAAATTGGTTGATGGATCAAACAACCTCGAATTAATATTAAATTAGTTCTTATGTGTTCGACTAGGGTTGTAAACAAGCCGAGCCGAGCCAAACTTTAAAATGTTCAAACATATTTGACAAGGTAACCAAACCAA
>JBAMIE010216020.1:0-21708 GCA_037177295.1 Kaempferia parviflora
CTTTGTAGCAGCTACTAAATCATAATTGTACAACACGGTGTGACCAGCATGTTGAAGCAGCTACCAAATCGTAGCTGCTATGACACGGTGTGATAAATTTTAGTAACACGTTGTAGAAGGTACGATTTAGTAGTTGCTACAAGGTGAAAACCCTAAAATAGGAACGTTGTATCTGCTACGATTTGGTAGCTACTACAACTTGCTTGTCACACCACGTTGTAATAGTTACTCTTTGGCAACTGCTTATGACATCTGGGAACAAGAATATTGTAGTAGATACAAAATCAAAGTTGATACAATATGTAAAATCCTAAGACAAGAGAGGAGCATAGAGTTAAAAGATAGATAATAGAATATGAACCACGTACATATAGATGAACAATCGTAGGTAAATGAGGTAAGAGGGTACTGAGGGAGTTGATTGGTAAAGATGGTGAAAGACGGTGTGAGGGAGCTTGAAGAAGGATTCCAAATATTTGGATTTGTAGGAGGAAAATGAGACGAACGGTTAGAAATATTTGGATTCTTGGGAGAAAAAGAAAAAAAAAATAGAATTTTTTAATTTCTGATAGGACAAGAAAAAATAAAAATAAAATAAATGACAGGATATATATTATTGTTATTTTCACTTCTCTGGTCTCCGCTGGTGGGAGTGGGACCGGTGGAATCTGAGGCCGAGCGCACATTAAATTTCACTTTCCAAACATTTGGAAATTACGAACCCGTCCTCACAATTTGCCCTGCGTTGTTATTGGCTTGATCTAGTGGAACGCTGGAATTGGAGGCCAGCCTTGCTAGTTGCTTGCTTGCTTACTTTTGCTCCCCCACTTTTGAGCAGCGCAGCGCAGCTTGGGAGCTGATCCCTCTGTAGTTTCACTGATGACGACGGAGAAGGCGGCCGTGGAGAGAGCCGCGCCGGAGTCTGCTCCGCTGCTGCTGGAGCCGGTGCTGAAGGACGTCGAGGAGGAGAAGGCCACCATCGTGCCGGCTCCGGAGGAGAGGCCTAAATTTTCTAAGCTCCTCGCCGACGCTCATAGTAAGATTTTCTTCTCTTTTTTTCACAGCAAAATGTTTTTTTTACAGAGATCTTTTTCTGTTTGTTTTCTTTACCCCTTTTCTCAGTCTACTTTCATTTTAAACATGGTTGAGGCTTATGGATTTCTCTCATATATGCAAATACTCCTCTGAATTCACTTAATTTCTTCTTCTTTTGTTATTTATGGTCAATTTTTCCCTTGACTTTTGAATTTTACATGCACAGATCATGAGGAACTTTCAACCGACTCTAGGTCAACTGACCGAGGTATGACTGCTCACAATATTGCAATTCATGCTTTCAAGAGCAAAAAATCGAACCGTTTCGTGTTGTTCTTCCAGGTGCTATCCTTGAAAGAGCTTTAACAGAGAAGAGATTGTCCTTGATCAAGGCATGGGAGGAAAATGAAAAAGTTGAATCAGAAAATAAGTGAGTTTGGTCTTCTTGTGCTTGGATGAATTCCTGCATTTTTCCCCCACTTTTATGAGATTTTTTTTTTTTGTTGCGTATATGTTGAATTCTAGATTTTTTTTTTTTTTTTACACATTTTAAGATCTTTTGGAAATGATTGTTTCTATTTGTTTGTTAGGGCTGTAAAGAAGATAGCAAAAATTGTTGCCTGGGAGATCTCAAAGAAGGCAGAAGTAGAAGCTGAGCAGAAAAAGAAAGAGGTAAAAGCCAGGAACTCCATCAATACCCATTGGACTTAGTTCGGTTCAAGATATTGCAATTGATCTTCTTGATTCAGAAACAATAACCATTTTAGGATCAAAGAAAGAAATTTTTCTTTGCATTAGTAAACTAATGATCCATTCTGCATGCAGGAAAAGTTCGAAAAAAAGAAGGCAGAATATGAAGAGAAAATGAAAAACAAAATAGCCTCAATTCACAAAGAAGCCGAAGCCAAGAAGGCTATCGCCGAGGCCAAGCAAGGCAAAGAGGTTATAAAGGTCGAAGAGAAGGCAGCAAAGTATCGCTCCACCGGGCTTGCTCCGAGGAAGATTTGGGGATTTTTAGGGAGGTGAAACCTGACTGTTGCTGGACAACCTCAACATATAACTGAAACTTAATCTGCTTAGCAATTCCTGTGCTTTATGTTGTGTGAATTCTTCAGGTGCAGCTTCTATTGGTTTATTTTATTGATTGCTCAGAGGTTAGTTGGCTTTCTAGTGTGTGTGATATCTGTTAACTCTTGTATGACCATGTTGAGGTAGTTTACATGAACAGAAACATCTTGTGCAAAAGTGTACTCAATTTTTATTTTCAAAAAAAAACATATTGTGTACTTAATCTGACAATGTAAGTTTCAGCTTAAGACAACTGATGCAATGCAGTTCTTGTAATTGCCACAAGATTCTTGAATCCTGATTCATTCAATGCGTAGGCCATGCTATGCAATGAATGTTTTGGGAAACAGGAAGTTGCATGTTGCTTTCATCCATTTTTTGGCTTCAATTCTAATCTTCCATAAGGCAAAATTGCAAGGTTATCTTTTGTTTGTTGTCGAGTTGTATTGGAAAGAAGAGCAGATCAAATATCATTTTCAATGAACCAAAGTCACTAGTTGAATTTGATCATTTAAATACCAATGTAGTTGCAAAAGACATCTCGATATCTAGCATTCTTTAGTCATTTAAGGGAAATAGAAAATTGACACTTACAGCAGTATACATTATGCATACCTGCACTCAAGCTTCTTACAGTCCCCACAACAATAAGAATTAGGATTTAGGTGTAAACTGCAACCAACACGATAGCGACACTGCAGAACTCTATTATTGCTTCTACCCATCCATTCTTTCCTTTGACAAGCTTATAACATATTTCTCTTTCGGTTATTGTAGTATAAACATGGTTTACTGCACTCGTTGTCTCAATTTTTTTTTTTTCAACTATGAACAAAAGTAGTTTACCAGTCAGCTGAGAGATCAAGCCACAAATCAAAGATGGCTTCTTCGACTAGATCATCTAGTGCAGTATCCCATATCTCAAGGACCACCTCCTCAGTTTCAAACTGAAGGTCCATCCAACGTCCAATCTCCATGTCATTTGTTACTATAGGATCAATTGAATCTGAAAAGCTCATTGGAATATGTCCTGTGATAATTCTGTCAACTTCTTTGCTTAGGCTCAGTCCTGCCGGTGAAAGCAGAACATTGGATGAGAGTAGGGACACCCAAGGAGTGCATTTGAAGAACTTCTCCTGTATCTCCCTGAGGGCCTCATAGATGCAGTCAAATAGGAGCTTTGGATCATCTATCTGTGGATAGCATGAAATCCCTACTTCATCAAAAACAGATTGTTCGAGTAAATTGTTGGCCAAATGCCATCTCGAAAAGTCAATAGCTCTTAACCCTGATGCTTCCAGAACAACTTCAATGTACTTGATTCTAGCTTTCCTATTGGCAAAACATGTCCTTGAAGTGGTTCGCTCTTCTTTTGTTGGAAATATAGCTGCAGGTTTGCAACAATACCAGTTGATTCATATAGGGAATACAGAACTGACAAAATGAAATGGATAATAATATTGTACAGTTCACAGCTCTGAGTTTAGGAATGGTGAAGTCGTCTAGGATAAATTTCTCGAAAATAGAAACTGGCGATCTCCCTGGCTTATTTGTAGGGCTTTCAGGAGTCGCGAAGCTTTCTTTGCAGCATGAAGTTGGTACTGATTGAATCATAGAGTCTGCCTGCAGCACCGAGGGATCCAAATCAATTTGAGGCATTACATATGAGGTAGTGTACATTGCTAGACAAAAAGAAATGTGATGACTGATGATATAACCTAGCAAATTTTCTCCCTGTAAAACATACCAAATCTTCATTCAACACTGCACATGTAACAGCAGCTTCATTGCTATTTGACTCTGACGATGCATCTGACTGGTCATTCAATAACTTGCTAAATGCATCCACAGTTTCCGCATTTGGTACATTTCCTGAGAAGTATACAATTGAGATCATCCTAGTGCACTAGTACGAAACTAATTTAGAAAGGATTCATTATACAAAATTACCAGCATGGTTTGGATCTGATACAACACATTTATTGGCAATCTCAGTTTTTAATCCAAGAATTTCATCATTTTGATAGTCAATGGAGCAAGACAAAACCTCCACATTTTGTTTCGATGGGCTTAATGAATTGTTTGCATCTTCGTTGAACTTCTGTAAGGGGATAGACACTGCTTCTTCAGATGTCAAGACAATCTCTTTTTCACCTTTGTGACTCATTTTCATCCGTAATGCATCATCCTCTTGCATAGAAAACAGTTTCCCCAGAGATTTGGAGACATGAGCTGTTCGGGAGCTTGTTCTTGGACCTTCAGCATCTAGCAAATCGACAAGGTGCTTCTTTGCTTCTTCATATATAGGAGTTGATTTTGCTACAGAGATATCATTTCTGATTCTAGTGTTATTGATGACCGAACATGCAACGGGAGAGACAACGGAAGGCATTTCTTTATCATGAAAGGATTTGCTTTCAGAACTTGCAACTACACTGTCATTATTGAGCTTTTTTTCTCCTTCAGCTCGAACCTTGTGCCCGATGGGAACTTTGTGTAAAATACCATCCATGGCGATTGCTCGTCGTTCTTTCTTACTCCCACCAATTATACTCTTAATCTTTCTTTTGATCTCCCTAAGAGAAAAATTGGACATAACTCTATCACCTTCCTCATCACCTGTCTTACTATGTGATGCTCGTGAAAAGTTTGGAACGGATTTGATTTTTTGTTCCTTTGATCTTGTTCTGAGGTTTTGATTATCCAAATCCTCACTTTTTTTTGGTGATCCTATATCCTTTGATTTATCTTTACTCCAAAAAAATCTAGATCTATTTTGCTTATTAACCATATCTTCATTTTCAACTTGATGGCCTTTGTTGGAACTCATAATATCATCCCGAGACATTCGTGCATTTTCTGAATAACTTTCAAACCGCAAACTTGGAGGCCTGGTTTGATTGTTAAAATCAGAATCTGAATTCAGCTCGTACTTATTTCTCCTTTCTTGAAGCATGTCTTCCTTCATGAGAGTTTTAACACTAGCAAAGCTTGCAGCATCTCCCTTTGCCTTGGTTCTAGTAACTTTCTGAAAAAAGCATCAGATCTGATATCCTTCTAGCTCAGTATAGACGAACTAAAGTTTTTCAAAATTCGTAAAACGAAAAAGCGACAATCATATTACTCCTATACTGATCAAGGGTTTAGGGCCATTAATATAAGATATGGAAGACCTTTCATGGTTTAAGAATTTAAATTTTTCTTTTTTTTGCCATACGAAGTTTCCGACCTGCTAGGCCCATGGTTGCGTGCCACTGTAGCTGAGGATCAAACGGCGGATGTCTGGCTAACAATTTAACGCCCGGAACATAACCCAGGAGCTATATTTTTCTTTTCAGTTTATGGAAGTTGAGACAGTACAATTATCTAATCATAATTGACCTCGTAATGTATTTGTTTTATATGTTAAACTGTAATAATTATGATATCTTCTCATGATACTACCTAATCCAAACCAAATTGAAGATGCTAAACTAGTTTACCTTTAGTAATCAAATTCCAACTCAAATAGACTAGATCTAGACAACTGTTATTGCATATGTTGTACTTACCTTGACATTTTCACCTTTGTCTTCGTTACGACCTGATTTATCAAGTTTTATTTTTGAATAATCTCTACCTGCAAACAATTCAGAGACCATAAATTAAGAAGCCAGCAAGTTAAAGAATTCCCTACAACATTTTAAACTTACCCCTTGACAATCAATATGTAAACTGACATAAGCATTAAACAAGAGCAACAAAAAATTACTTAGCTTAGTATTCAGCTTCTCTTTGTCTGCATTCTTAAGCTGATAAAAAATAACCAAAGAAAGTCTATGTTATGGAGTTGACTCTAGTATTCCTATTAATTTTTCCCATAACATGGTATCATAGCCGCTTCTTTTTTCGCATTGACCCTTCGTGCGAGTCATGCCTATTTTCTCTCCATGCCCTCCAACTCTTCATTATTCAAATAATTTTAGACATTAACTTTGCGTTCGCTCGAGAAATTGATTTACTACGGTCTACTCATGGAATAACCATCCTTTGTCTCCATTCCATTTATTGGTTATGGAAACTAAATTTTCCAACAGCATCTCCAAAAAGTATTGTATGATGGCCAAGCCACTCATCTTATCCAGCTAGTGCTTCTGAAAAAGAGAACCATTGCAAGCAGTCAGCAACATCACATGCCTTGAACCATGATCATTTGTCTCCAGAACACAATGATCAGTTGTTTCTTCAACAAAATCATTTGGCATAACCAAAGTATTTTCAAACTTGGCCAATCCTGTCGACTTTTATTTTCAAGTTTCTACTACATTGGATCATTCTAGACCAATCATATCCCTTTATCTATCTATCCAATTTTATTGAGGAAAAAAGAAAACAATTTGGCTTTTGCCAATCCAGATCCATCCCAACTAACCTAGTACTATTTTGCAAAATCACTTTACAACAATAAGAGCACTTACCTAATGGGGAATGAAACACAACAAAAAGATAAACATAGATGAAAACTCAGATAGCTTGAACAAAGAGCACTTACCACCTCGTCTAGAACTTGCAGGACGAACATCTGAAAGTAACCGTGGAGCAGGCGGGCTTTGGCGGAAGTCAAACAAACTAATAATAGGCCACACGCAACCTGTGCTAGCCTTCTCAACTTGTGGAGGCCTTTTAATGGATCTTTTTGCCATTGAACAAGGGGGATTTGAGGACCTAATTTGAAGCATGAAAGAAGAAATGGTTAGTAGAAATCTTGAATATCCATAGAAAAAACACTCGAAGCATCTGGCTCCATTAGCAAATGTTTCAGATTGAGTTTTGCTATTCCACACCTCGTAGGCTTTAGAAGTCAAATTTGGTAAACATCAATTTTATACATAACTCATCACCATCTGATCATTAGCTACAAGCTGACTTGCATTTACCTGTATATCTCATTCCTGACATGAATTTCAAGATCTCTCTCGTCTTATCGTAACTTGGATCCCTAAGAAGTTTAGCTACTTTTATTGCATAACTATAACTTGGATTCCTAAGGTTTGCATCAGTCAATTGCAGACACAAAAAATAAAAAAAGCGACAAAGTTAATCAGACATGAAATAACCTGTTTTCTGTAATACAGACCAATAAAATACAGAACCTAGAATCCTTTTCCATACTATGCCAACTCATAGAAAATCATAGCACGTATAGATTCAATGGTTACTTGAAACTATAATTGAGTAAAAGCATCTGAAATGGCATAAATTAATACCTGAAAACAGATTCTTGTTCGAAGAGAAGGCGGTTCGTAAATAACAGTCTTATTTTTGCTTTCACTTCTGCTAAATTACAGGACTTTGGGCAACAGACAAATTTCCTTCTGCTGTCAACTAAACTTCAATCCTTTCCTCATATTTTACCAGATCTTGACAATGAAACGAATCAAAACTAGTTCCACTCTGTAAAATGCAACACAAAAGACTACGAATCCAAATCCAAAAACCAAGTTCCAGTGGGTACAGTATATATATCTAACAAGTAAGATTGCTAAATGTTTGTACAACACTCATGTAGCCATAAGAACCACAGAGGAGTCTTCGTTTTCGCAGTCAACTTCAAGCTCTCAAGCTTCCAAGGAAGAAACTGAGCAAGAAATGAACGAACAACAAACATCAAATCCACGGAAACCTCAAAGAAGGAAACAGAGCGATATTCCTTTTTCCTCGATCTTCCAAAGTCCTCGAGAAGGAATCCAATCTTGCAGAAGACACGCCAAGCTGAAATCTTTACGCCTTCCCTCTAATCAAGAATCCGACGACGCCTTTTCCGCTAGAACCGAGCTTTGGGAAGAAAAAGGAGGAGGAGGAGGAGGGGACTGGAGCTGCTCGTCCGGTCGTGCTTCTCTCCTCTCTCCAGCGGGAGAGCACGGGACAATGGCTATTTTGGACCCTGATTCCTTTTCCCAAGTTCGGCTTTTGGCGACTGCTTTGATGACTTTTGTCTTTGCTTTTACTTCACTGTGCTCTACCCATCTCATGCTTTATTCCGCAGACGTGCCACAGCCTCCAAACGAAATGAGGGAATCGTTTTGGACGACATTAGCGTCGTCGTAGGTCATAAGCTGATTTCTATCATTCTCATTGTTGTCGAGTTCCAACAAAAGTCTCAGCTTTCGGTGAATGGTTCTGCCATTCCTTACACTGATGCATGTCATCAAGCACTTTCAACAAACTTTTTTGGTTTTTCTAATCGCCAAACAAGTTGTTCAGTAATTTTGTAGGTTCTGGTTTCATATCAGATCACCAAAAGTGAAATTATTTCTCTTGCTCGATACATTCGTGCCAGTTTTTGGTTTCTGCTTTGTCCACCCCCTGCACCAACCAGCTCAGAAACTTCATTTTGTTTCTTGTGTTCATGATCATTGTTCATTTTATTAAATTTTTTTCTTCTATTCTATTGTTTAACTGTCAAAAACAACTTTTTTAAAACGTTTAATTGTCAAAATCATCCTACTGTCTTCTTCACAAAAAATAAAAAAATAAAAATAAAAAACATATTTTGGGCGATCGCTGTAGGCATTGTCTTACTGTCAATCTATTGTTTTTTTTATATATGAAATCTAAATTGTAGTTTTAATGAAAGCTAATTTTCATCCTACGACTTTATCAATAATATTCATTCTCTTCGCCGGGGCAATCGCATAGCGGCATGAGACAGAATGTCTTTAATTTTTCAATTTAAGAATTCCTAGCTTCGGCAAACGGATAACTTTTTCTTAATACATAATTAACTAGGGGTTGTTTAATGGACCGTCCGATGCACCTAGGAGTGTCGAATCTAGGAGTGTCAATTCGTGGAATTGGATCAGATTGAGAAAAAAAATTTAACTATCAATTTAAATCTGATCCAAACTCAAACTCAACTCGAAACTACTCAACCTAAACCTAACCAACCCGAACCCGATCTGAATAACCCATATAATCAAATTCAAAATAATTTGTTGATTATTTTCCCAATAATTATGATTATTATATTAACATTGATATTAATATACATAAAAACATCTTAATTTTTAAAATAAAATTTAATTTAACCCTAAAAAATCAACTAAACCCCTAAATTCGAGTCAACTCAAATCCGACCCGACCCGACCCAACTCAAACTCAACTCAAAACCCTCCAACCCGAACCCGATCCGAATCCAACCCGAACTCAATTTTTTTCGGATCGACTCGGATGAAATCATAAGGTCCAATTTATTTTTACACCCCTAGATGCACCTAGGTGGGCCAATTTATAAGGCGGGACCGGTCATCCAGATTAGTCATAAGTTAGGTATCTAATATCAATTAAAAAATAAAATAATTAATAAATAAATAATAATAAAAATAATCTTTATCCGGGTAGCCTAATATGCAGTGTCAACTAAAAAATTAATCATCTCGAATAAAAGAAATGCACAAACACACCAACAAAAACATATTCGACAAACAACTCTGTTTTCAATATTATCATTTAGTCTTCTTCCGGAAAATTCAAAGGGATTTTAATATAATTTCGCTAGTTTTTGTAATTAAAAATATGTAAACTAAATTTCCAGAAACCCTAAACTGCTCTCAAGATGCTTGCTAAGGTTGCAAGGAGAAGAAGAAAAGATAAAGATTTAATTGCATCTGTAGCTTTCATTTATAAAACTAAGATAAAATAATAACATCAATTAATGTGCTAAAAATAATTGAGAACTCTTACTTTGAAATTTTGAAAATGATTCCTCCTCTTTTCCACGAAGATTATTAAGGGTTCACTTTGGGAGAGGAAGAGGGGATTTGTAACAAGTAAATTGTAAAGTAAAATAAGAAGTTTTTTTTAATATTATTATTAGGAAAGTCTCAGATAAATACCATAATTTGTAAACAATACTAATCTTAAAACTACATAAAAATAGAAATATATTAACCTTTGATGATATTTTATATTAAATTTGTTCAAAAAATAAAAAAAAATACAATATTTGTTGATTTGTTTCCTCTTTCAAATTTCAATTTAGTTAGAATTTGTTACTTGAAAATATTACAAAATTAAAAAATATTCTACAAAAATTTACAAATTTTTTTAAAAAACTTTTATCTTTTTTTTCTTCACATATATACATAAAAGAATAAATTTATTATATTTAAGAGTTTACATTTTTTTAAAAAAATATTGAATAAAAATATCTCTGACGTATTAAGAGTATTTGGCTAAACTTTTTAAAAATAACTTATAAGCTCGCGCAACTTATAAATTGTTTTGAGAACTTATAAGCTGTTAGATCTTATTTTAAAAATAAATTGTTAAAGTAGTTGGTGAACTTATTTTAATCAACTTAAAGGTATTGATGTGTTTGGTATTATAAGATTTTTTTATTAATAAAATTAACAAAAAAAGGTATAATACTAAATAGAGGATTTTGAGCTTCAAATAACATAAAGATATAGAAAAAATTTCAACAGAAAAAAAATTAAATTCTAACCATAGGTCGTTATGAATTTCTGCACCGAGGAAAAAAATTGGAAGGGAGCGTTGGTGGAGAAAATGAGCGTTGGAAGAGAAGTCGACAGAGAAAATGAGCACGGGAAGATAAGTCAGTAGAGAAGATGAGAAATATAGAGAAGATAGCGCGAGGAGAGAAAGATATTAGATTATAAAAATTCATAGAGGATAAGATAGGAAATGATGAAATTATATAAGAATATTTTAGAGAAGATAATTATTAAAAAATGATCTTTATGTAAAATCTCCCGTACTTTTTAAAACCAGCTTATAACTCTAAAATAACTTATTTTGATAATTTATAAGTTGTTTGAAAAAAAAATTATCAAACAAATTTAAAGAACTTGTAAATTTTAAAACAACTTATAAGCTTAGCTAAACGATCTCTAGACAATTTTTAGATTATTAAACCAAAATATAATGAATAATATTTTGTTAATCATTGTTTTTAATTTTTTCCCCTAATCTTATTTTGATATTTTCATTTCACTTCGAAATTAAGAGAACGAGAAAGTTGAAATATTTTTACCAAAAAGAAAATTTGACCGAAAATACACATATTCTATAATATTTATCCGGATCCGAAAAGACATCTAAAATAGTGTCTTGGCCCGAATCCAACTTCGGTTACGCCAATTGAAAGTTGTAACGTACTTTTGTGGACTCCGGATCCGATTAACGACATGACCCGTTATTGGGCACTGGTTCGAATGTGACTCACCATCACCCGAACGTTATTCTTTGGGCACGCACAGTCGCACTGCTCGTTTCCAGGTCGGCGGAGAGAACCTTCCATTCCGCTAAAGTTCCTCTATTTTTTTATTCCCCCGCTCGATATTCTTCCCCTTCTCGTCTAGGGTTCCACGCCTCACTCTGCCGGCGAGATCGCCTGGGTTTCGTGGTTGTGTTGTTGCCTCAGGTGATACGCCAATGCCGTCTCCTTGTCATTGATCATCTCGTAGTAAGTCGTTTTTTTTTAACTGTTTCGAGCAAAAAATTCTGTAGATTTTATTGTTTTTTATTTTTTATGTGGTTGAGTGGATGATTATTTGATTAGTTCGATGGGCTTCATTCAGATGGATCTACGACGTGGATCCAGGCGTAGTTCGCTTTGATCAGTATAGGATTTCACCATATCTGTTGTAATTTGTAATCGTGGTTCTTTCTGCTCGATCATTAGGTCGGATAGATAGCCCTTTATGTGGGGTTTAAGATAGGATTTCTCTGATTTCCTTATGGGATCGCATACTACCTTCGATATTTCTCCATCGCTTACTTGATTCTTCAACATCGTGTTTTATTTCTTCACCAAGTACTGAGTATTGGCAGTTTAGGACATTATCATGTGCTACAATTCGGAAGTAATGAAGCATCTCCGACGAGGAATGCTCTGCCTCCGCGATCTCGAACATACTTGATCCCAATCTCCCAAGTCCTATCATTCAGGTTTTATGTGAAATATTGAATGTTTCATATGATTTAAGACTTTAGATATGCTGCTACTATTACTCGGATATATGTGCAGGCATTATACTGAACCTTCATTTTATGAAACAAGAATAAGTTGTTGCATTCTAAATGTTTGGGTCAGACAAGTGCTCTGTGTTCAATCTTAATCTTAGTCAAACTGAAAGAAATTAATTTTATCTTTCTAACTGATATTCAATTTGTATTACATTCTATCAATCTCTCCTCATATAGTAGCCTTATTCATCCCACCTTGTTATTTAAGCAGTCATCTCCAGATAATTATCCAACATGTCTGTAATTCTTATAATGTCTTCTCATTCAAGCTAATAGGTGTTTTCATGGCTTGGATCCTCGACACTCGAATAGCGTTACAGCAACATTAGTATGTTGCCAAGGCTCCAGATACATGTGCATTGCGTGTATATGCTAGTGTCCATCATATGCAATTGTAGTAGGACCTGACCATATATAGAGTTATTTTTGTTTCTTTGCATGGTAAAGTCAATCTTGTTTGATTTAGGGCCTGGGGTTATTATTCTAGATGTTAAACTTTTGTGCAGTCAATATTATGAATTCAACATTTTAAGCCTATTGCCTAATCTTAATGAAGCCTATAAAGGGATGGTAATAGATATTTCCCCCTGATTCAGAACATTATGTCATTGATCTGTGATCATTACTTATATCACAATATTCTTATGTGTTACTCTTTTCGTCATATTTCTTTTGTCATTCTATTTTAAACACTAATTTTACCAATCAATTAACACTTATTAAAATGTTAATGTTGCAGAAGTCACTTAACCTGAATGCGTTGAGTCAAATCAGAATGTACCAACGCTGGAGAAGGAATATTATTTATATGTGTCTCTTAACAATGCGACAAACCAAGGAGAATCCTTTTCTTCAGTATGCATAGCTGTGATATATTCCAAGTCAGCGGGAATACTATCCATTTGAAAGCTCTGAAATTGACAATAGTGCAGAACAAAATGACATCAGTCTTGTCCATTATATTTCTGTGAGTTTATTTTCATTCGTCATGACTAGGATTATGGACCATGTTCAGTCATTGGGGGAGTACTAAAGTCAATTAAACAATGATTCTGAGTGCATCTGAACAATTCCATGCTCTAAGAGTTCCTGAAGCTAATGTTACACTTTCTCAGGTTGATGTTAAAGTCAACCGTGAGACTGAAAAATGTACGTAACTACATATAGCATCAGAAATTTTTTGCTGGTCTTTCTGAATGATCATAGATTCAAGCTCTGTTACTTTTTGCAGATATTCCAGGATGGTCCTTATTTTCCCAATGTAAGGTTCAATCTCAGAAGTGTGAGAAATGTTCAAGAGACTTTTGCTCCACAATTAATTATAGACGGCATGTTCGTCTTCATCGTAGGTCTTTGAATATTTCTAAGGTTCTTTCTTTCATCTAATCCTTTAATGTAGTTTGATAATCTTTTTTTCTCTTTCTTCTTGGAGTTATTACAGAGTGATCTGAAAGTGAAATGTATAGTTACTTTCACTACTTTATTTGGGTCAAATTTCTAGTAAATTAATGCTATCTTTATTATTAGTTTTTTGTTCTAATGTTAGATTTTACTGATGATTGTTGTTAACAGGAGAATATGCATACTTCAATCCATCATTTTGACATTTTATCGTATTATGAGTTCGTTAAACTAGGTACCATATTATTTTCACAACCATTGTATTCTTAACTAATGTTTTTTCTTTCTGAAATTTTTAGGATTTCTTGAAGAATAGGGTACTCTTGGGAGAATACTGGGATAGGGTAATCTTCTTCCAATACATTTATTAATGCTTTGATTTGCCTTGATAATAACATGTATTTAGTATTCTAATACACGAGTAAGAAAAAATAGAAGCTAAAATCCTTAATTGAACAGCTGGACAAGGTTGCACTTCACATTTTTTTTTTTTGAATATTCTTTAATATTTTTGTTGCATTTCTAGCTACCAATAGAGGAGGCAAAAGATATTCTTTCTTTGAAGGATGCTGTTGTTGAGGTAATTTCAAATGAACTAGTTGTGAATTCATTATTGTGTATCCATTTTCTTAGTTACTATATTATAGAGCATTAATGTTTATTTTGCATCCAGCATCCAACTGTTTGAGCATTCAAAATATAGACATATGTTGGTATTTCTGGGGAACTGGTGGTGTATGAATTGTTCATTTTTTGCATGTGTCTTTGCCTCAGTAGTAATAGAAGGTGGATGTGCTCTTTTCTAGGTTATGGTTGTCCCTTGTATTCTTCCTTGGTCTGACATACATCAAAGGGACTGTTTTGTTTTTTGTATTGTTACATTGCTCTTGTCCTTGAGGAAAAAATGCAGGTTATGATTTTTCTTTTCATGACAAACGGACAGAATATTCATAGGTTTTTTAGCGATAGGCTTAATCTTCAAGCTGACCTCACCTAGTGGGATAAGGCTTGGTGGTTGTTCTTGTTGTTGTAGGCTTAATCTTCAATTGTTTTCAAATCAACTCACTCCTTAATACAGGATAATTAGTTTATGGGTCTTCCTGTCCATGATCATGTAAGTCTAGAACATTCTCTGGAAGTTGGTTTTCAATTATCGTATTAACTATTATCATCTTTTGGGCTTAGATGCTTTCTATTCTATTCTATTATACATTAGCGGAAAGGTTGAGAAATTTGTAGACATGATCACACGAGCACACTGGAGAATGTTTACAAGTTATGAACGGTGCAGATAATTATGTTAAGGAGGGAACTATCTCATCTGAACAGTAAGGGAAGGAAAGTTGAGTGGAGGGTATCTCTGATTGGGTTAACGAAGGGATGTTGGGCTTCAACAAAGACTGATGAGTTTGATGGGGATCTTGACAGATTTGGGGGGCTCGAGAAAGAGTCCTGGGAAAGAGTATTTTTGGCATGGCTAGGATTCGATTAGTGATTGGCTGTTTCTTGGGCTGAGGATTTCAGTGGGGGAGGTTATTAGGGAAAGAGGGGGTTAGTGGGGCCTTCACCTGTGATAGTGGAGAATACTGACAATTGTCAAGAGAAGAAAGGTTGATGATGGAGGGAGGAAACATAGATATGGGAGGCACTGGCAGTGTGATTGAAGATGGGTGGCAAGGGTGTGAAGATGATTTATTGTTGTCATCCCTTTGCTAACCCCCATTTAAACCTTGATAAACCCTACTATGATCAGTTTTATTAATCCAGATTGGACACTAGTTCAACAGATTACCTTATTCAACTATGGTTGAGCCAAATTGCACGTATTTTGACATTGTTTCAAGTCTGATTTTAAGCCCAATTCAAATCCTAGCCAGCCAAATCTTATCCAACTCAATTGAAGTTCGATCAACCCCCAAAATGTACCAAATTTAACCAAAATCAGACTCCTATCATATTTATAGTGTCATCTCTCGAGAGATATCCTTCCACTTAAGACTAACAGATTTCATCTACACCAAATTTATATCTGATCCATAAATATACCTATTGGTTTGTGTTGGGTTGTAATTCCTATGTTGTTGACTGCCCTTTGGCAGATTTTGTTGAGCCAATTGGCACGTTGTTTAAAAGTGAAATGTCATATACCTTGATCTTGTGTTTTATTTAAAGGGAGAGCTATTAGTTAATTTTTTACTTTCAGGGTGTTACTGGTTCTTTTATTATAAAGGAATTGACAAATTTCATTCAGAACCTTGGTCTTCTATTACTTCCACATGTGTATGTGAAGGCTGGTGCAACTCTTTTGGTAAGAAAAAATGCAATTCATTTTTTGTCTGTTGAAGTGTACAAACTATTATTCTATGCCCCACATTGGTAAATTTCACATTTGCATTGTGCAGGATATTGTAGAAGGGAGTTCTTATAGGTTTCCTTTGTCATCTCAAGATTTGTTTAGTCTTCTTGATGATGCAAGCGAGAGGACCTTTTTACATGCTGGAAATGCCTTATCCATGCAAAAGTATATCTTCAACAGAGACGCTGAAAAAATTTCTATCGAGGCAAAAAATTTGGTTGCATTTGCTAGTTTTATGCTTGAACAAAAATTGGTATGACGGTAATCCTAGTACTGAAAATTTGACCTTTTTAATGTTTCTTCTTAGTTTGCCTGTATTTGGTTGCTAGGTCAAGTCATGGCATGCTGAGAAAGATGTTGAAGCGTTAAGATTACAGTGTCTGCTTATGGAAGAAGAGGAAATTGCAAAGAAAAGGTACCAATCAATTGAGTTTTCTAATTAATGGAAATACAAATTCATGAATATACCTGAGTGATAATTGGGTTCCTATAACCTCCTCTGCTTTACCATAATTAAGGAGATGCCCTTGTGTAGAAGCGTGCAAGTGTAGGTAACTTGTAAATGTTCTATAGCTGAGAATTGCGTGGGACTAGTTTAGTTCTACATGGGTTGTTGTGAACTAATTAAAGAGGTTCATGAGGCCGACAAGAGATTTGTAGGACAAAGAAGGGATCTAGATGCTTAGACGGTTGAACTATTATTTTTGGATGGATGGACGGTAAATATATAGATCGAAACAGAATGTACAATGCTCAACTGCTACAAAACAATAGATATGTGTCTGTATCTTATGGAACATCCTATCTATCTTGGCTCATCACCCTCATATCGGCATCTATTCCTAGTTTGCCACAAGATAAATCATACTTGTGATTGCTAGATACTGAGCCTTCATGAGGCGGTTGTTGCCACGGTACAGCCTCCGTAGTGTGTGGAACAGGCAGGCTGCAGTACTTCTGTTCTGCTGGATGTTGAGCCATCTTCTTACACTGCCCACAGCAGTTTGCTAATGGGGCATTGGAAGAAGACATGGGCATTGGTTTTGTTCTCCTGTTTGCACAAGAGGCAGGTCTTGTCTTCCTCAAATGGAATGCAGTCTTTCGTCTTCAGCCGTCCATGTGCGAGAAGCCAAAAAATAAATCTGTACTTACGCAACGATATGGCTTCCATAATAGTTAAGTTTAACAAAGTTAATGGGTGGTTAGTTTTCTGGTGTCAATGTGTTGACATTACATCTGTATAAAGTTAACCAGCAAGAAATGATAAGGTTGCTTATTGTACCTCATTATTAGGTTTTTCTGAAATTAGTGATGGAATTTAGAACATCAGTAGTTAGAGATGTTAGAGATGGAGTAAATAACTATAATTAACTATACTTGACATGTTGTGGAGCATCAACCTTCATGTGCTCGCTGCATCAGATTTGGGCCATGTAGTTTATTCCTCTAGTAGTGTAGTTTAACTAGGCCAGTTTGAGTTATAAAGCATGATGGAGCTTTGACTTCAGTAACCTATTTGTCATTTGGGGGGTGTTTGTCTGCCAGTAGAATGGCTCATGAGGTAGTGTTAGTATTCTAGATACCAGTATGGTCAGTGTTACGAAGGCCTAGTTATTCAAAGACAACATGGTTAGAGGTGACAATTTAGGTTAGCAACGACGCATTTAATTCAGATTTGAACCGACCCATTAAATAAACAGGTCAAAATCCAGAATTGCACATGACCCATGTATAAAAGGGTTTTAGGGTCATGTCACATGACCATTTAATTAAATGTCTCATAAACATGACATGACATGACCTACTTAAAAAACGTAAATAAAATTTATATACAAACCATATCCTAATTATTTTTAATTATACAAAAGTATAAAATATAATCTGTATTATAGTTTATATTTATTATATCATATATACCCATGACATATGTTAGATTCTATATTTATAATTTAATCTAGATTAACTAATAAAAATGATTTAAAATCTAACTGCTTGAGATGCAAGTCAGTGGTGATTCGTCCTGCTTATATGTGAGTCATAAATGGGTTAACTCATTTATAATGTGAACTTGTTTAACTCAAACCTAAATCTGTAAAATTGTGGCTCAGGTTGTGCCATGAAAACATGTCATGTTAACTTTTGTCAATCTAAGTGTGGTGGCCTAGATTTCACAGATAAAACCATAATCCATGTCATGTCAAATCATCACTACACCCTAACCTTATCACATTCATAAACTACCATAATCAGCGAGGCAAAGTCTTCACTTAAAAGAGAATTTACAATAAGGCAACAATTTCACAAGCTGGAATCTTAAAATGTGATTCTACAACTTGTTTCTCAGTTTTAATGGCCAAAAAACCATATTAATTCTAATTGTATATATTTGAAAGATTGGTTTATATGAGAATAAGACCATACTTCTCAACTTGGTATGAGATGGTAGACACTTTAAGGTTTTAATCCTTTATTCAAACTGTATACCAAGTGCGTAACAAATTAGTGTGGTTTACCGATTGTTTTAGTTGTATGAGACTTTAAGTCTTGTGTATAAGTTAGAATTCATTAATAGAATGATGCTCTCAGAACTGGATCAAGTGACCTGTATATGTTCCAGTAGAACATATAATTATCTTACTGATGTAATGAGAAGAGGCAGAATGTATCAGGTATTTGGGGTTGGCTGTATATATTTGCTCCCCATATAAGCAGCCATTTTATTCATTATTTTATTATGATTAAAGCTAGCCCTAATTTTGTAATGAAAGCTTAGTGAAAATTGAAAAATGGTAGTTAGTACTTGATTATGATAAGTCCATTATCTTGGGTAATAAATATGCATATAACATAGCATTTCTGGTTATATAAGATGATAACTCTATCTTCTATGCATATAAAAGTGCTAATTTAATTTTGCCAATGTGGGTTCCAACCTGTATATCGACACTGCTGGGTGGTTTAGCGTTGTTGTTTCCACTGTGAACAATGTATAGTTTCTCATACAATGTGGCATAGGAACATGTGGTGGTCAAGACAAAAAAAGTGCTAATTTAGTTCCCATGAGAATTCTTTCTTGGCCCTTGAATTTTAGGGTGGTTTCTGCAGGCAAGCTGAACTCGAGGAAAGGAAAAGGTTGAAAAAACTGAGGCAGAAAGAGAGAAAAATGACCATAGCAACTGGTGCTGTCAAAAACAATTGTGAGCCATATTCACACGATTCTGTCGGGTCAACATGTAGGTCTACAGAAACATCAAGCCCAATACCTACATCTGCCTCCTTCTTTGACACTTGCATAACAAAAGCTAGTCCAAATTTACTGTGTGTACAGCCGACAAAATACTGCAAAGTAGAACCCCATTTAGATTGCAACATGTTTTTGCATTCTCCAAAAGAGGTTAATGTTGACTTTGTAGACCAGAAAATGGAGACTAAATCTTGTGAGTGCCAGCTAACTCCAATCAACGGTCAAATTTTGTTGAGACAAATTCCTCCAAGCAGTTGCTACCATGATGAAGCTCCATTTGCAAAATCTCCCACAACTTCAACCAATGATCTTATTACTTGGACACAGAAAACAAAGCCAGAGAAAGATGGCAATGAAATTAACAGCAAGTGTGAAGTCTTGATTGGCTCTATCAGTGTTGACCTTAGAAATGGTTCACCGTTGGTGTTGAAACATTCTAAGCTAGGGGAGCATGTCTCAAGTCTCAATTCAGCTGACTTAATGGACATTAAACCGCCAAACCCATTTTGCCATGACATTGTAGATTCTGCCGTAGACCAGATAGGAGCAAAGTTTAATGAATTACATACTCGCCCTTTTAATCATACTCCTGTTGAGGATGCTTGCAGCAATGGTTCTGGCAAATGCTTGGAGTCTATCATTGACTTGGATAGTTCAGATTTGTCATTCCCCAAACTCTTCTCGAACCATACTGCAAAGGCCTTTCTAGCAGAGAGTAAGTGCCCCTTAACTTCTGTGCTCTATTTTGGAAGTCTCACAAGACAAAGAAGCAGTTTTTCCATCCTTTGGACTATTTTTATAATAATTCCCTTTTTAAAGTTCTGCAATCTGTTAACTAGTGTCAAAAAATGCAGGATGGAAGGAATCAATGATGACTGATCATGTGACTCTTGCTTTACCCTCTGACACCGAATTATGAGGCTCTCCTTCCACTATTTTTTGGTTGAGGTAGAAGATCAGCAAGAACTGCAAAAACAGACATCTGGGCCAGGTTTATGATATCTCAGCTATAGACATTTTTGTTACCAAAAGCGTTGCTAAGATAGATGCTGAACTTTAGGTGAACTTGTTGGATTAGTTGGGTCCCTAAAAAGGTCCAATGTTTTAGATGCATAGATTCTTCTTTATGATATCTTGCAGTTTAAAGCATCCTGAAGTTTTAGAAGGCTTTCCCATTTTAGCAGATGTCTTCTGACTTCAAACATCTGCATTCTTTTTGCAACATTTTTGTCGACATTTCAACGCATCTTTCTCAGTTCAGATTTTTTGTATCCGTTTGGATTTACTTTAAATGTTCCGTTGTATTACTCCATTGATAGATCATAAACAAGTAAACTGACTGCAAGTTGAAGGCTCAAGAATCTACATTTTATTTTGTTTGTTATCTTGCAACTTCTCTTTGAAGCCATTGCAACTAAACATTATCGCGTCGAGAAAAAATTTTATGTTTCCTTTTTTAAAACATTTTATTATTTATGGACAGAAAAAGTGCCCACTGAGTCTCTTTCCTCGACAGCATTTCTGCAAGTAGATTAAAGATTTATTCATCTTCCGGATGACTTGCTGAAATTTCAAATAAATGAATTTAAAAAATTCAAATAGATATGATAAAGTTTCTTTCAAGGTAGTGTCCATTGTTTTTAAAAGTAATTATAATTATAGATTTTGTGACAGCTTGGGGACTTGTTAATTACATTAAATAATATATTCAGTCTATTCTGAGGTGTGTAGAATTGAAAGAAAAAGAAAATCAAGCAGCTTCTATTCTTTATGTAACTTGTAAATGTCAATTGAAAAACAAAAAGGTGCTTCCAGGTAATTGACAGTGATGAGTGACTTCCAATGTTACTATGAAAAAAATATATGAAAATAGAAGCTTGAAATTTTTGATAAAATTTGAAATTTCAAGCGTTATGCGGCTTAAAAGAATTTAAACATGATAAATTTATAGATAAAAGGCAACACGCTCTTTTTATTTTCCGAATCGTCGAAAGGGTATTTTATGTTGATTTCTTTTTAATCAAAAACGTTCTATCTGTGTGGTAGTAGCTATTTAACATATAGCTGCTATATAGTTATATTAATTATGATTTTATAATTATTATAACTAAGCTGTCACAATTATAATAATTACAGTTTTGTAATTGTTACATAGTAGTTATGATTTTGTAGAATTATAGTTGCCACAGCGTAAATTTTTTTAGACTAAAATTGTTGAGAACCTTTAAAAAGATTTAAATGCTATAACATGATTTTTTTTTTTAGACTAAAATTGTTCAGACCAAAAGGATTTGAATGACATTTTTGAGTTTGAAATCAGGTCATTACGAATTACATCATGTAATTAGTTATCGATCTTTGAATGAGTTTTAATTTGATATATTAGGTCTGTGCAATTCGAGTTAAAAGTTATGATTTTTTAAATTTTAGACTTTAACATTCACGTTGTAGCAGTTATAGTTTCGTAGCTACTATAACGTAAATGTTAAATCTTAAATTTTAAGAAATTATAACTTTTGACTCAGGTTGAACCACGCAACGTAAAATATATCAAATTGATTTAAAAATCTACAAC
>JBAMIE010216210.1:0-21704 GCA_037177295.1 Kaempferia parviflora
ATCATTCCCATTGCCATTAACCCCTCAATCAAAATCCATTACCATTCCCATTGCCAAATTTATACCAAGCGCCCCCTTAATCTAATTACATTTCAAATCCAATAACATTATATAAACCTAATTACATTATCCCTGGTCCAAAAAACCATATTGCTTTGTTAATTGGGCCTTATATTGGGTTCAGCCCAATTGCGCTGGAGATATTAAAATCTCATATCCCACGCTTCGCCTCGCCTCGCCTCTCTCTTGCCGCCATGGCGTTCAAAGCCCTCGAGCAATCTTCGATCCGGTTTCGCCATTCCTTCCCGATCCACTCACGTTGCGTGACGGCTTCCAAGAAGATCGTTTCAAGGTACTGCGGCCGGTGATGTGCTCGCTCCCCACGCGATTTTGGGCTACATGGAGTTTGAGCACGCGATTGATGCGATGAACCATCCAATGGCGTCGGCCTCAGCTTAATGGAGTTTTATAGGTGCGGCAATCCCCTCTCTTTCTTTTGTTTTTTGCTTGTGCATGCGAAGACAGATTGAATCATTAACTTCTCTGTGATATATTTTAGTGTTGATCTGCTTTGGATGATTTTGCCCCCTTTTGCTTGAGGTTTCTGCCTTGCCTATCCATTATAAACTCGCATTCTCATTGTACTTGGATTGGAATTGGGTCTCGAGAAATTGAAGTCGATTTTAGGTATAGTTTTATGGTTATTTTTTTATTTTATATTAATTTTGGCAAACAAACAGAAAGTTCCTTCCCATTCTGCTTTATAGAATCAACTAAACTACCAAAGGAGCACAATGGTGGTCAAGTATAGATTAATGTCTCAAGGAATGGCAGAAGACATAGTAGCATTGAAAAAAAAAAAAAGTAAATGCTATACAAATATTTTCTTCGCTCACACTTTCATTGAGAATAAATAGGCCGTTCAATTGCAAAATTTGGAGGTCATAATGAATCACATAATGTAGGAATTACACAATATAGAGAATCTTTTCTGTAAATCTTTTCATAACGATGTACTTAGCCTAGCTTGGTTACTGGTATGTGGCAAAAGGTGCTCGCTCACCCCGAGCATTCCTAACCGTCGGTTCCACAGCAAGATAAAGAGAGTAAATCACGGTGACTAAGCGGCCTCTCTAGGTGGGAGGGATTTTATTCGACAAAGGATTGTTCCCTTGGGGATTTTATCCGTTCTCTCAAGTGACAATCTCCCACCTAAGTATAAACTCGGCTATGCTCGTGAGGGCAGCTTGGTTACTACTTACTAGTATGGAAATACAAGAGTAGGAGGGTAAGAATTACTAAATCGCTAGTGTATTTTGTATTGTTTTCTCTCTCTCTTTTCATCCCTTTCCTAATTGTCCATCAAAGTAAACAAAAAATAAGCTTTATAAAAGATTCTAGATTAAATTTCCATGGTAATCTCAATTATATGAGGTAGGCTATATATATTTCATCTCTTTACTTAGCTATATGTAATCTTGTATAATACATAATATTTAAATCTGTTAAATCATTTTATATTATTATTATTATTTCTTAAAGTCTCCCTTTACTCCTTATATATATATTTTTACTTTAATATACTCAAATTTTCTTTCTAAGTATAAAATCTATCGTTAACCTTTGAACATATCCCAACTCTATAATACATACACTATGTTTAGTAGAGTCTACAAGCTGATACTAGCTAGGCATAGTGATTCACATTTTCAACTAAGATCCGTGTGTATAGGCAAAATTGCATGAACTTGTGCCCGTTGGGGTAGGGTGCACGGCAAGGGCATACGATGGGTAGGGTAACCCAGCGTCAGCGACGCGGTTTTGAAGCTCACTCCGCCGGAATATACACCCGCAGTTTCTCAAATTTCTCAAGTGCCTGGGCCATTGGGTTGTGTTTCCTAATTTACTTGGCGGTCCTTGCAAACTGCAGTTCGCCTCCAGGTTAGTCTTGGATTAAGGTTAACAAAAATCGCAAGAACTTGCATCACATTTTCATTTTCATGCGTTTGCCAGATTATTAAATTCCCCCTCTGTGTTCCACCATGGGCATTCTTTTGCCTTAGTATTATTATCAATTATATTATTTATTAAATTGTAGAAAGGCTAACATCTCAGAAGATTTGTCCTAGTGTAAATATGTATACACAGTTTCCATGATCCTTGCCATTGTTCTGTCTTCAGATTGGTCATTTATTTTTCCTGGTTAGGTAAAATATTTCGCACATGTGTTTTGCAATGTGCATTTGACATGATCCGGATGTCATTTTTGGGTGGAAATGGACTTCGTAAATCTTCATCATTTTTGGGTGGATAGGAATCATATATGTTCGTCAAATGCGCATTTTAACCCTGTTTGGGAGTTCATCTGACTGTTGTTGATATCGGTAGCAACACTGAGCAAAATTCACATTCTTCATAAAATGGAATTACAGAAACTACTTGCTTAGTATGGCAATAGATTCGGATCTTGGATTAGTTTCCCACATTTTGTCCACTCTGAAACCTTTCCATTCTCCACACAAGACATAAATCATAGCTCATTAACAGTCAATTGTAAATATAGATTCTTAATACAAGACATACTTCCCCGTACCGCACTGGCAAACCATAGTGAGGTAAGTCGGGCAGCCTTGTGATAATATAGGCTCATTTTTAGGTGCAGCAAAATAGGATAACAATATGATTATGTTAGAGCAAATGTATGCTCCTCAACTCAAGGGCATTTAGGTCCTCCTCTCTGGGTCTTCCAGTTGTTATAGCAAGGGCATTCTCCTTTGTTGCCATAATAGCCTGAGGGCACACAGAGGCACTTCATGCAACACTTCTGACAGAAGAACATGCATGGCTTGTGGTACTGCGTCTTCGAGCACCTCCTTGAACATTGTGATGGGCACTCTGTTCGAGAACAGTTAGCACTTAAAAATCCAAAAAGAAAGAAACGGACAGATCTAGTCGACCAATGAGTCTGAAACATATTGCATCCTCTTCTTCTATTAGAGTTTCAACTGGATCTATGCATTTCAATTGATCTATTTTAAGTTTTTTAGTAGATTTATCTAATGATTTCAACTACCTTGGTTCTTTTGTTGCTGAAGCAACCAATATTACACTAGAAACATTTGTTAAACATGATTTACAGGAAGAAAACTTAAGAGAACTTACGATAGGTCCTGAGGGATCCTTGTCCATTCAATGCCTGACAAAAATCGTCATAGAAATAAGTATTGCTACCTACTCCGGAAAATGGGTCTGGTGGAAGCAAATATTAGTACCTGCATGTATTGCTCTGAAGAACCTTCAGTAGCTTTGGTTAGAACCTGGGAACAAGACAACTGACTTAGGAAAACTTTTAGATGTCTAGAATATGTTTTGGTAAGGACGGAAGCTCACCTTGTGACTGGAACCAGCAACGGAAATGGCTAGCAGAGCAATGACAAGCACAATAACAAGCTTAGCCATGGCCATTGTGCTTCGCAAGCGTAGAGATATCAATAAATAATGGAGAGAAAGAAGTGATATGATGGGAAGTTGCAAAAGTGTTCATATTTATAGATTAGATGGAGGAAGACATGAGTCTTTAGGAAATGATAAAATAAGTGCAGTAGCATCACAGAACTCACCTAGTGGACAATGGACAAACTAGGGTGCATGTGCTGGTATCAGTCCGGCACATGATGGATGGCCAAACTGTGTCCAACTGCTCTGCCACCGCATTATTATCGCATATGGGTGGTCAGGTGGACCCTACTTGTCTCTCGTATTTTTAATAGGCAATTAATAATCTTTAAAATGCCCTTTAAAATCTTATTATTTTTAAACTGCCTTTTAAGTTTTTTTAGTTGATTATTAAAATGTCTTATCTTCCTAAATGAATGATTGAGATGACAATTTATAAATAGGGTCATTTGATAGCAAAATGAAAATCTCCGGTGAGTTTAATATCAATGAAAGTTTAAAGGGCATTTTGGAAAGATATTGAACATTAGGAGACAATTTAAAGTTACCCTTGCCAATATACTTGTTGCCATTGCTGCAAGATCATGGCCCTGTAAAATCTACCACAAGGTGTCCTTCATTCTCATCCAAATATGAACTCCATTGATTCCATCGTCGGCCCCTTTGATGTTGAGACACTCCCACATGCTCATAGTTCACCTTTTTTCACATGCGTGTAGTTTGTCATAACAACACAATCATTGTTTTGCTACCTAGCTGTGATCCTTTCTTGCGGTGCCTGGTGTGCTTTATTATTGGATTTGACATCGTGTTGAACCTATGATTTTCAATGTAGTTTAGTCTTACACAATGATAGCTAAAATTGTGTATTTCTTTCATGTTTATGGTGTATAGGAGCACTAGAGAGGTGAACCTTTTATTTCTCTAGGAAACTGTTAGAAACAGTAAAGTTTTCTTACATAAAATGTAAGATAAGATATGAATATTGATTTGGTTAATTTTTATTGTGCCATTGTTCTTATTTTTGTGAGAGAAATATTTCATAAGTGGGCTGCCTAAAAATCTTTTTATGCATTTTTCTTTGTTCATATATAGTAGAGAATGATGGAGGTGATCCTAGGGTGGACGCAGTAAACTATGTTGCTGCCCTGCAGTAGTACATGAATGCATTAATTAGCTCCCGGTGCTCTTTAATTTTGCCGACTCTTATGATACCTCCACATGCAGTGGCCACATGAACATGCTCATAGTTGCAGGTTTCAGACGACTCCTCCTGGTTTCTCTCACTATTCTTCTTATTTTATTTTATTTTTCCTTTTCATTTACGATTGTTCTTACCATCATCCGGCTTTCACAAAGATCTAAATTGATTCTCTTACCTTTTACAGGTTGCACTAAGGGTGACCATCATTGATGGGTTGAAAGCTACACAGGTTTTGTTATGCCTTTCTTTACTGTTCCACTTGTGTAGTTTAAGTTTTGAATTTTTAATAAAATAGCATGGCAATCTGTTTTTCTTTCATGATTAATCTAAGTTTATGACGTGAACAACATTTGATGTTCTAATATTTTTTATGGTTCATTTATTTACATTACCTTGACTATAAACAAGCTTATCCACTGAATTAAGTGATTGCCTAAATTTATGGAATTCACTTTTCATATTTGTACAAGGTCTGAGTCAAGAATAAAAACTTAGAATAAATTGAAAAAAAAAAAAGAACAGTTGCAATTCCAATCTGCGATGGGGTTTGGCCCTTTTCATTGTTTGAGATGAAGTTTGGCCCTTTGAAGCCCATTTCTATAGCAGCATAACTATATTTTAATTGGATACTTTTGTCTTTGCTGAAAAGCCTATGCATTAAGTGTGGTGGTAAAAACAGTAGGGAGTTGTAGAAAAAAAATTCTGTTGGAAAGGAGAAAAAGATCTTTTTCACTAGAATTCAGAGTTTTATTTCTCACATATTAATAATCAATTTTGATATCGGGTTAGATGCTTTCATAATTTTGTTGATGTCCTTTCATGCCACACCAAAGTGGGTTATTATTCAATTCTCTTTCAACTAAAGAGGTAAAGATGTTCATGTTCTTTATTAATTGACTTGATAGTTCAACTAGAAAATTTATTATTATTCACACAAAATGCTCATAAGTTGATATCTAGTTTGCCTCCGTAGAAGGGTGTCAAATTGTCACTTAGGTATTTATAATTTGATTTCCAGTTACGACGCATTTGTAAAATTTTTTCCTCCTAATGGGGTTTGTAACCACGGAATACTGGGCTGTTTGCTACGAATGCTTTCCGATTTATCTTAATGGCTAGTGAAAAAATTCTATAAGACCAAATCAGTCTCCACACATTCAAGATTACCTACTTCATCATTTTATTTCATCCAAAAAAAATTTTAACAAAAAAGTTGATACCTAGCGCAGGTATCTCAACTAACGTGTTGTGCTTTGTCTAATAGTAAGTGTTAGACTTAGCTTAGTTCTAAGTTCCATGCTGAGTCCTCTATTTTTTAAAAAAATTATTTGTTAGTGTTTTTAGTCCTTTTTATGTCTTAGGAATATTTTTTTTTTTTAAAAAATCAAATTATTTACATATACTTTCCTATTGACACCTCTATTTAGAATAATCCAGGATTAATGTGGAAGGACTAGTTGAAATAACTTCATTATGTTGCACTTAAAATCATCAAGCAAGATCCTTTCCCATCCAAAGGATTTACTTGTCAAGGAAAAAAATTCTAGAAAGTTTTTGAAAAAAAAACTCTTAGATTTGATGTATGATAAATTATAGGCCATATGCCTCTCTCTTTTTAATATATATTTTCTTGGATGAGAAAATTCTATGATATTTTTTTCTCATGAATAAGCTTTGTAGTGTTCCCATATATGGACAAGTGAATTATTATCTTAAATTTTGCACTTGTCAAAACTTTCATTCTTTATCCTTTGAATGGGACCATTTTAGGCAACGAATTCCAAGGCTTGATCCTAATTCCTCCACTAGCCACCCAATCCCTCTCATGCCCAATCAACTCCCTTAACTTGAGATAATTAATTATTTTTTTCCCTACTAACATTTACACAAATACAATTGCACTTGTACATGAAAAATCAATTACCCCCAACGACTCATGTGCCCCCAATTATGACTTCCCTTTCTCCTATTTATTGCATCTCCCTCCTTCCCATCAAGTATCAAGTTCTTAAATTTTGTGCCCGGGGTTTTAGATCTTTCAGATGATTCACCAAGTATTTAAAGATCAAATTCCAATTATATGGATCGTAGAGATTTTTCTTTAGTGAATTGACAACTCTAAAAACGTTGGCTATTTAGATGAATTTTTGTGAATATTTTTTGATTTATTTTGATAGCCGGTAGAAAACTTATATAGAGTCGTATTGGTCACTTCTAGGATTAATCAGTTTAAAAAATTAAATATTTAAATTATAAAAAAAATTTATATTTTGTGCCCTCGAGCTTAACTGAGTTAGTATCCAACTTACAACAATAGGTAAGAGTTTAAATAGTGGTTGTGGCAAACAACCATTCCACTTAAGGGGTAGCTCAAAATATACTAATCATGAGACCTGAGCATTATCATGTTCTGGGTAAGTTCTTAAATTTTGTGTTTATTTTATTTCAAACACTTAAAAGAATAAAAAATTTAAATTTAAATTTTAAATAAGACGAATATTTTGAAAGTCAGTTTTTTTTTTAATGCGTGTAAATTGTGTTATGAATTTACATGATAGTTGAATTAGAGTCTGACAAAGAGTTTAGAAGTTTGAATTATATAAAATAAAAATACTTGATTTATATCATGTTTGATGTTACTTTTTGTTTATTTCTTTGTTTGAAGAAAATCATTTAAAATTACCTTTCAGAATCATTCGTGCCAACCTTCCACCTATCAATGATTTTTGTATGTTTCTGAAATCTAACTAGTTACGTGAATGCTTAAATTATTGTCATTAGATGGTGAACTTAAAAAAAAAAAATGCTATTAAGTTTTCTAAGTTAATTGTAATTTTGAAAACTCATCGAATATTTGCCTTCCAAGTTTGATTATTATTATTAAAAGAGACGTTTCATCTTGTTTAATCTAGGACAACTATATTCTATTTCACCTCATGACAACGGTACGATTGTAAATAATGAAATGATTTCCTTAGGTAACGAGGTAAATCTCATCCGAATATATTATATCCGAGGAGCTAGACTATTTGTTAAGATTCATCTGTATTTTATAATTTACCTTGATAGTTGATAATTGGTAAAAAAATTTTATAAGGTCACTTTCAAAATTAGTGGTATAAATTGGATAATTAAATTCTTTTTATATATATAAAATTTTCAAACTAATGCACATATTTAAGTTTTGATGATTCACATGGTTTGAAAAATAAAGGATTAAAATAAAAAATGTATTCTTTATTTTTTTTATCTTCAAAAAGCACTTTTTTTTCTTAAATATAACATTTTTACTTGCTCAAATAGTAAGTAATGTTAGAGTTGTTGTGATCATTAATTTTGTACAAAATTAGTATTAATTTATTTTTTTTAAATACTCTTTTAAAATATATACTTTCAATATTTAATACGAACAATAATTAATTAATTAAAAATATTAATTAAAAATATTGTCAATTTAAAATTGACAGCATGTGGCTCTCCAAGTGCCACTGCCACTTGTTATCTCTCTCTCCTCCTCTCTAATTATTTACTTTTATCTTCACTTTTTATCAACAATTTAATTTCTCATCCCTTTCTTCCTCTGTAATTCATCGTCTTCTTCTTCTTCTACCTCTGAACGCTGTGCTCAATCTCATCTTACTTTTCATTTCTGTAAAGATTTGGGGTTTTATTGTATATTTGGATCGAACTCATAAACTAAGGCAGGAACCCGCAGCTGCAGTTTAGAAACCCTAGCTAGTAGCTTTCGGCATGGAGCACGGTCCCAAGGCCGCGGCGGAGGCCGAGGGGAGGCCCAAGCCCTTCTCCCTCCCCAACGGCGCCCTGCGCAAGCAGCACCATCATCATATGCACCGCCCGCCGCCCGCCGCTGCCGAGTTCATGTACCGCGAGTGCCTGAAGAACCACGCCGCCAGCCTCGGGGGCCACGCCCTCGACGGGTGCGGCGAGTTCATGCTCTCCCCGAACGCCGACCCCGCCGACCCCAGCTCCCTCCGCTGCGCCGCGTGCGGCTGCCACCGCAACTTCCACCGCCGTCTCCCTTGGCCGCACCGACGCGACGGCGCCGAGGATGACCGCGACGGCACCGAGGACGAGGAGGAGGAGGAAGACGACGACGACGACGACGATGATGACGGTGAGGAGGAGGGAGAGGGAAAGATCCCTCCGCCGCACCACCGCGGATCGCGCTCTCCGCCTCCGCCGCTTTTCCACTCTGCCCCCCACATGCTCCTCGCCCTCAGTGCCGGCCTCCACGGCGGGCCCTCCCCGATCCCCCTCCCCGCCAGGCCCGTCGCCGTCCCCTCCGCGTCCCTCGCGGCCGCCGCCGCGCAGCCGCGGAAGAGGTTCCGGAGTAAGTTCAGCCCGGAGCAGAAGGGCCGGATGCAGGAGCTGTCGCAGCGCCTGGGGTGGCGGATGCAGAAGCGGGACGAGGGACTAGTGGAGGAGTGGTGCCGCGAGATCGGCGTAGACAAGGGCGTCTTCAAGGTCTGGATGCACAACAACAAGCACACCTTCCTTGGCCTCGCTCGCCGCGGGAGCAACACTGGCGCTGGCGGCGGTGCCCAAACAGAAAGGCTTAGCCTTGGCACCAATGGCGATGACAGCCACCGCATCAGCAGGGACGAAGCCGACCTTGGCACCAATGGCGACGGCCGCCACCACATCAGCAGGAACGACACCGACGGTGGCAACGGCCATGTGGTGAACGGTTCCTTCTCCTCCTCTTGAGCTGAGCTGAGCTCAGTTTCACTGTGCTAATCTGATGTTGCTGCTGTTGTTGTTGCACTAGTATCGACTGCTAGTTATCAGTAAGTAGATCATGCATGCTTAATTTAGTGCTCTTTCAAGCTTCTCCTCTGTTCAGTATTAACTTTAGTTTAGCTGCTGATATTAAGTAGATTAGAGTATAACGAAGAGAGAAGAGAGAGGAATCCAAGCATTATGTTTTAAGGTTGCTAATGCTTCTTTTCCTGTTTTTCAATAAAAAAACATCTTTTCCACCATGTTTGTTAGTGAATGATGATGTTTAGAGAATTCAATAGATTATATTAGTTTTTGAATTCTTGCATGTCTTCAGTACTGTGTTCTTTAGGTTCTACCAATGAAGAACTAAAATGAAACTCATAAAATGCATTTATGGCCTTTTAGAGGTTAAGTTTTTTTAGGGTTCTTAGTGATCACAAACTTGAACAAGCTGCTTAAATAGTTAATCCTCCTAGTGTGAGGATTTGTGATCTACTTTCTCATGAATCTAATTTTTTTTAGCCTGCTTACCTGATCTCATTAAAAAGTTATCTAGGGATCCCCATCTGGTTCAAGAACAATCATTTGGACAATATATTAATGATGTATAACAAACGTTTAGCTGCAATTAACATAGTGGGAATAAATTATTCAGTCAAGATGCCTAATCAATTACATAATCCTATCAATCAAAACTAGCTATTCTTATCAAATCATCTTCTTGGAATTTGGAAGTGGGAATATTTTATTATCTAAACAGTGAGCTCTTTCCTTCATTAGCTGAAACCACCTAGTGCCTCCTTGTCTCTTTTGTGTTCCTTGTGGAATATAATAAACATAATGGAAAGATCGAAGATGCCTTTCTGCTTCTAATTTAGAGCTTGTTGTACTGAAAGGGTGAAAGCTACATCTTAGATACTATGATGGATTAATATAGTGCTACACTTTCTCTTAAACAGCATGTTCCATCTTGACTACTTGATTATTTTAACTTTTACCTCTTTTAAGTTATTTTTTAGTTCTAAAGGTTGAATTTCCATTTCAGAAATATTAGCGTTTGAACTCATATCAGTAATTGATTTGCTCATAAATAACTTAAATTATTTGAGATTTTTTTTTTTGAATTTATTCCTGTTGATCTACTTCAGTTGCTGACACATGCTTTTTCTTGTTATCTGCTAAACTTTGAACTCCAAATTCAAATCCTTACTGCTACTGGAGCAAACACCTAAGAACATCTCATGTATAGGATTCAATTTTTGACTTCAAATGAATTCTAAATTGAAGTAGAAAGCCAAGAAGAATGTGACTCGCATAGAGATAAATGCTAATCCAACAAAATTGTCAGATTTGTGGTCCTCTTCCTTAATTATTAGTTCTATATGCCCTTAAATGACAAGGCATGTCATCTGTTGTTGTTTATTTGTTTCTGAATTCTCCTCATAAATTAGCTCCTTGAATCCTGTTCATTGTGCTTATTAAAGATCTTTGTCCAGGGTTGGTGGGGTTGATCAGACCTCTTAACACACTTCATCTTCATTGATTTATTTTTACTTCTTTTGAAAAAAAGGAACTAACATTGAGAATCAAATTGAAGTAATTATCTATCACTCAAAGTAGGTGCATGTTATTCAAAAAAAAAAAAAGTCCAGTGTTGTCAGTTAAATCATTTAAGAAGTGGGAAGTGTGTGACTTGTTTTTTGTCTCTATTTTCCATCTTTCCTTGATCATAATGTTGGAGGACTATAATCTTTATCTCTTTTTTTTTTTTTTTGGAAGTCAATAGTTATTAAATGTTAACAACTTATTTAATGTTGAGGTTGCTTATTTTTTTGGAGTTAAAGTGTCTTCTTTCCAATGCTTTCTAACCTTGAAGCTTAGCAGAATAATCATTTATTAGTTTTTAATTATTTTGTTAAAAGAATTGTATTGCTACTCATTTTTATGGCTTTTGTATGGCATGCTTTTTAAATTAATTTTTCATGGATAAGGATAGAAGTATTTTTAAATTTAAGTCCAAAATTTGAGTGGTATTAATGTCATTTTCCATCAATTAAGTGATCTAAGAGCTAATGACCGTATTTCTTTGTATTATGCTTTTTACTTTTTGGAAAGATCAAGGACCTTTATGTAAATAAGTTCTATTAAGGATAAGATATATGAAGAAATTATATTCCTTTCCTCTTCTTTGGTACCTATTAAAAGGTACTTTAGGCAATCATGCATCATCTACTTTATTTAATAATTAATTTATGTTAATGAGAACCACCAAATAATTAGTAGGTAGTAAAAAAAATTGGTGTTTGATTAAATTACTCCTCGTGTCCCTTCAATCTTTTATAGATTTTTTTTTGGTTCTTTAAGAAATTAAATTTTTTTATATATTGGGTCTTATTTATCAACTTATTAGATTATTCATTTCTTACCGTGATCATTAGGGCAAGCTCATCAAATTGATGTTTGAGGGTATGAATATAATTAGAAAAATTAAGTTGAACGAATTAGTTTTATGTCAATCTAAGTTTGTTTGGTCTCAATCGATAAAAAAAAAAAAATCAGATGATCATTTATTTAAAATTTTGATGTTTAGAACAGATAAAATTAATTTGACTATAAAAAAATTAGTCGATTGATAGAGATAAAATAAAAATACGTACGTGTGATTTGATCATTTTAAAATTATTATACTTAATTTGATAATTTTTAAATTTTACCTATCTTTTATGGTAAAAAGTGGATAATTTTAAAAAGAATATGTTGGCTTAAATTTCAAAGTCTATTAAATGTTAATAACATTTTAATGCTTTTTTATATAATTATAGATGCATTTTTCCAAGTGTCTAAAGTGATTGCCACGAATCAAATCTACAACAAGATTCTTGTTAGAAGATGAAAGTTTGAAAATTAAAATTAGTTTTTAAAAAATATATAAATAAATGAATGAATGCAAATAAGGTTGAAAGATGACAAGGATGTTATGTCTATCTTAAGGCGAGCCGAAAGGGTTAAGTTGATTCACTCATCGCTTTTTATTTTTGTCCTTTTCCTCTTTATTTATACTCATCAACAAATACATTTGGGAAAAAAAGCTTTTGAAGAAATGGCAAAAGTAATTTTATAAAGATTTTTTTTATAATTATTAATTTGGAAATCATTTTTTGGGGGAAAAATAAGAAAAGAATCATAATATTTTTTTTTAAAAAAAAACAATCAACTATTTTCATGCATGCAGGGTTCAATGAATGGAATATATACTAATAATTAATTATTTTTCTATCAGAAAGCGAAAGTATTTGTTCTGATTTTTAGATTTTTTTTTAATTCTTAAATTAGTTAAACTTCTTTTTCATATATATAAAAGGCATTTGATTTCAAGAAAATACAATGATTTTGCAACTTTATTAGGCGTTGTTGAATTTCAATTTATGAAACAATTATATGTCACAATTAAAAGCTAATTGAATCGAGCTTAATCATCAAGCAATCGACCTTTTCAATGATTGTTTGGTGCATCATTAACGTGGCATTTAATCAACCTAATTGTCCACGTTAGCTTGATGACTTGATCGCACATTTATAAATTACTTAGTAGTTTCAATAAATTCTATTTATTTTAAAAATATATATATTAGTTTACATTGATATCTTTCTTATCTTTTAATTAAATAAATTATGTAGAGCCAACCATGACCCTATTTATTTACTTATTTATATCTTAAAACAACTTGATAACATAGATAAATTTATGTGATTTGATCATATTTATGATGTAACTCTCATTTTCTTCATGCAATTTATTTACGCGAGGAATAAAAAAAAGGACAAATTAAATCATCTTGCAGTAAAAATAAAATAAAAAGAAAAGGAAATGCACGGAAGCGAGGAGGAAGTTCTAAGTCGACATTTACAAAATCAGATAGAAAAAAAAAAAAATATGTGAAGAACAGAAATTTAGTCGAGTAGAATGCTACATATGAAGTTACATCTATGACTCCGGCTCTGGGTCTTGGTGCGGTGTGGCGGGCGAGTCGGGTGCTAATGTGAGGTGCAAGCCTCTTTGTCGACCCGACTGCAATATGAAGGCCAATTCAGTCGCTGCCAAAGCCGCTGCTTCCTGCACATTGTCGCCCAACATATCGCGATAGTTCAGTAAAGAAAATAGGCACACAAGATGTATAAAATGATATCCCTCTAGCATTCAAATGCTATCAGTTGCAATGGCAAATGAAATTTAAATCTAATAGTAGATGTACCAAGATAATCATCTACCAAGATAATTATTAAGATGTACGATAACAACTTACTATAATTGAAATTTTTAAAGTATTTATGATTTTTTTACGAAGAATAGAGGCGTTAATAAAGATATTTTATATTGATCCGGAATGGCCGGACGGACTCCCTTTGAGCCCAGCTTACGTCAGCAATAGGAGATGACATGACAGAAAAGAAGGTCAGTGTGCATTCGACCGACCGGGTAGCGGATTCGTCCGGTCGGCCAAAGCAAAGGAGACTAAGTACGTCCGTTCGGTTATCAACATCCGGACGTAGTGCCCTGCCATCCGGCAGACTGTAGTGGACCAGCTGTCATACACGTGGCTGAGACCAGTGAATATTCTATGACAATTGTACAGGTGTTGGTTGTTGAAGAACGCCAGGTGTCGTTAATCCCGACGTGACAGCGCATCATTATGCGCCTCGGGATTAACATCCGACACCCTACTATAAATAGAGGTTCCCGATTCCCGATGTAGGTACGCAATATTACGTAAGCCACAGTACTTTTTATAGTGCATTCCTCTTTTGGGATTTGGCCGACTTGAGCGTCGGAGGACCAAACAAGGGAATCTCTTCCCTGGTTTAGCCACTAACGTTCTTTGAAGTTTGTGCGAGTGTTTGCAGGAGGTAGTCGGACGGACGGAGTGTTAACAAGTCGTACGGACGAACGAACATATCTCAGGAAGAACTGACTAAGCGCCATCTCATTGCCTAGTCAGCTCCCGGTCTTCTGCCGCTTTGCCACCGTGTTACCAGCGTCATCCGCCCGATCTCAGACAGAATCATATATAAAAAAATAGAGGTTGACATATTCATATTATACTATGAAGTGAGCACACAAGCATAAAATGAGAGTCAGAGGTGTAGATGTTAAGATAGTTCTATGGACATGAGGATAATCACGATACGGATCATTAAGAAAAGATTTATGCATTTTGAAAGAAAACTCTGAACGGCGCTTTTAAGAATGAGAAAGAATGATAAATACAAGATGACTTGATTAGTAATGATAAATTAAGATAAAATTCATTTGAATGTTGATGAAGATATAGTAAGGGATCGAGACCAATGGAACTCTAGTCAATGAGACAGACATAATTATTGTTGTTGTGTTCTTTCTAATAGTTAACTTATGGTCAGAGTTCTTTGGTTACAATAGGTTCTTGGTATCTTGCAAGTGCACTTGATATTCAACTGATCTTTAACTCATATCTAATTGTGTCGAATAATAATTTGGTTTCTTCCGATGGAATCAAAGCTACAGGCTCCGGATCAATCAGGTGTGGCAGCCTTAGATCTAGGATCCCATCTCTCTGGGTGGTGCTGGAACTCAGATGACAAGGAGTTGTTAAGGTGGAAAGGATTGAGATTTAGAAACCGTACAAATTCTTGTTGTGAATTACCAACAGTTAGAGAAAGATTATCAGTATACTGCATGATGAACTTTGTTTTGCAATTCAAAGATATGACATCCATACTTAAAAGTTAGAAGTTTCAGCCAAAAATTGTACGTAGTAGGGTAAAAGAATTGGTGAGTTCTGACCTGTCTTTGACGCCGGCGTTGCAAGATGCTTATAGCCCAAGCCACGACATAAAATGGCAAGAGAAATCCAGCAGCCCGTAGGATAAAAAGCTGAAAACAATCACTAGATATCATCAAGACTCGGAGGACGCTAGATTGAAGAAAAGCATATTAGATTGAAAGTTTGACATACCGAAAAGAATGCAGAAGCATCATCCTCGTCTCGATTAGCATTGGTAAGAGACATTGCATGTCTCAACAACAAAAGAGCCATCAGCTGCAACAGAGATTAGGAAAAAACAAATCATATGCTTGCAAACAATATAAGACGGTTTATTAATGTTTTATATTAAAACAATGCATAAGGTTATGAAAAAATAGAGAGTTCTATAGAAAGGAGTTCCTAGATAGAGAAATTGAATCAAGATTAAAAATGAAAAACAGAGTTCCTTAATGCTGTTCTGTATCTGATCCTCTGAGAAGTAAAAGTGTGCTACTGACTTCCTACATTACTCATGTGCATCTATATTTTCAGATCAACATAGTGACCATCATTCGAGAAAACAATCATAAGAAATAAAAAAAGAAGTAATTGTTGATTAAAACATCATTCAAGTAGAATATAAAATTCAAAATGAAAAACAAAGAGCTCACAAAAATTTAATGAGCAGTAAAATTAAGACAGCACTAGTGTGGTTGTCAATCGGTTGCAACAACTAGATAAACTGAAAGGTATTAAGATCATGTGATGCATGAAAGCAGTAAGACATGCTAATTCTTCGTCAACTATAAGCTTACAATTAGAGCAGCAGAGCGGCAAAAAGCAGCACCACTGGCATTTGTAGCATACTCGTCATATTCATCATCAACAAGTTGGCGGCGTGCTGCTGCCATTGCTAAGACCCGAGGGTCATGAAAATCCAAAGGAGAACCTGCAATTATCCAACCACCACTATTTGGAAGAAAATGTAAGAATATGGAAGTCAGCACAAGATATAGGAACATTTAAGAGAAACCATACTTGATGTCTATTCTGGTCTCATCAGGAGTGGCACGTGGTGGCGCTGTGTACCCAGGTTTATATTGCTGCAAACCATGGAAAAGGGCTTATCATTATCCACATAGCCATCATCATCAAGCCATGTACGTCCCAACAATTCGAGTTGGTTCATTAAAGTAGTTTTTGAATCTACTGACATAATTATTCTTTCACGACAAGTATAGAAGCACTTAGTTGACACATATTAGAAAATCAATGTGTACCCAGGAGCAAGATGAAATGACAGAATTTAGGGAAGACACGGCCTAAAGCATGAGCAGTTTAAGGTTAATTCACATCATATGATCATTAAAGTATTGTGCATAAAACCTGGAGAACAGGACTTTAGAGACTTTCTATGCTATAGAATGTCTGATAACAAATGAAACCAATGAATTATAATGTCAAAAAAATATAAACTGCAATGTACACCAAATTCATGAAGGTTTTTTTTTTTAATGCCATTATAAGGACAGAATATATTCAATTGTATAATCCTTTAAAAAGGAGAATGAATGAGAATGCACATAGGATAACACTGAGAAACTGCCACCAGAACTGGGACTCACCTCATGACAAATCTCACAGGTTATATCACCCTTCTCATTGCACCAACGCTGCACACATGCCCTATGGGCGTACTGCATAAATGTAAAAAATTTCAAGAACGTAAAATTCCAAGAACTTCTTAGTCACATATAAAACAGCCAAATCATAATCATATAAAACAATGTGAGAAATAAAGAAAGTATAAAACTAGTTGCTTTAACTACAGATATAGTGTCAGTAAAATGCAGGATCATATTGTACTAATTGAATCATTTTAAAATATTTGGATCAGTCTATTCCGATAAAAAAACAAAGGATTATTCCAGCATCATTTCAGTGTAAACTCACGAGATTGACAAGATTTGACTATTAAACTCAGGAGATTGTACTTGACTTGGAACCGGATCAAGTTTCATTTGACACCGTGCAAGGCTCTATTCCGTAATAATATCAATCGCCTTGAGGAAAATAGAGTAAAAGGAAAGAGGTTTGCGACAAATTCTGAGACCCTCTAGATGAAAAGTTGAAAATTAAGAGGACAAAGAAGAAATTAATCTACACTAAATGAAGTAGTCACCTTAAGAATCATCGTCAACAAAACATCATAGGGAGAGGAGAGTGACCAGATGTGATTGTGAATAGGCATAACTTACAAACTGTTTTGATTTTTTTACTGTTGACCAAGTTCTTCGAGATAAAAATTTTCTTGACATAGTCTAGCCATTTCATAAATATATTTAGATAAATGAAACTCATCTCACTCGTATCTCACTTTGATGTTTGTAAAATTTTCTCTTTTGTTTTATGTTATGCTGGAAATAGACTCAGGACAAGACTACGTACAATAGCCCCTCGTTGGGACCCCACATTTGCCGGAGCTTCATGCAACGGGTTGCCCTTTATATGGATTACTTTCTTCTTTAGAAGTAAAAAAGAAAGGAACTTCCATGAAAAAGGAGAACAACAAAAGAAAAATCCAAATATGTAAAGAAATTATTGCGTCTAAATTTCACCATCTAAGATATTAAATGATATTAGTTCATCTATTAGTAGCTTGGAGGATTATAATCATGATTGTTGGTTTCCAACTAGTTGTTTTTGCATTTTTGTGACTTCAATGCAAGAAGAAAGTAATAGTCTTGTTTATATGAAAACAATTTTAAGGAGAAAGATAATTAATAATCAACTCAATTTTTGACAAATCATCTTACCATAAAAAACTAAAAGAAATTTGTTGGAAATGCAAGATAAATAGCCATATTCTACAGGCTTGAAGACAGATCCAAATGACTTGCTAATGAGCACATTAAATTGACTCATTTGCATATTCCTAAATCCATTTTCCCACAAGGTTCATCTATTTACTAGTATCAGGACCATTTACTGCAAAGTTGCATACATGAAAGAGAAGAAAACAATTAGCTAGAGAAATTTTTTGATGCAAATAAAAAAACAAAATGCAATATACAGTGGCATGCTTGATCCATTAGAACCTATGAAGTAGATTAGCAAACAAAAGGATTGGAAGAAAAAATAGGTCCATGGGAATCAGTTGCATGACATTGGTTTTGACAAGTATCAAACAACATAATCATTGCCAATTTTTTCCTTGAAGTAAGGAACTTATCACCATCATGTCATTTTTCTCACAACTACTTGGAAGTTGGAATTCATGCTCCTCTAGAGTACTATCAACTATGTGAAGCTATGTAACTAGCAATAAATATTCAAATAAATTAAATCATTTTTGTGTTAGCATCATGCAATTTTCTCCCAATTATTTAGAATCAGCTACATGAATCTTATTCCTCTATTAAGCTCTATGTTTCAAGTTAATTAAATCGCCTTTGCAATCATTTATCTTATTTTACTTCTTACATCTTCTATTTGAATATTTTTAACTCTTGTAAATATAAAATCCATTAGTTGCATTTAAACATGTCTATACCATTTCAACAATTGACATTTCATCATCTATTGAAGCTACAACTAACTCCTCTTGATTGAAGAGGAAGGAAACTAAAATCCTTAAGATATATTGAACTGATTAGCATGATTAAGAATTCAAATCAAGAAAGCAAAACGATCAAAATTTACAAACCTTCAGACTACCACTGCAAGCGCACGGGGCCTCTAAGTTCTTAAGGTGATCCTCCTCTTGGCAGATGCGGCAGTCTACCGTCTGAATAAGAGGTTCCTCTTCCTCGGAAACCTTGATATTCTCCTTTCCTTCCTTTTCTTCCCCAGAGACAGCACCAGATTCCGAAGATGGCGTCGAATCCTCCTCTCTTGCTATCGTTTCAGTAGTTTCGGGTGCGATCAGGCGGTCAACGTGCAACACAACATGATCGCCCATTACCTTCTTTCTTTAAAACCAAAATTCCTTCTTGAATGTTCCTGTTAAGCAAACATTCATAGAATTCACCAAACCCGATAACAAAGGAACTAGTTTGTTAATCTAGCCAAAGTCCAGAAACCAAATTCACAAAACCATCATATAGAAACGTATATCTATATAAAAAAAATTGTCTCCGCAAGTGTTCATCAAGAAGCAAAGGACGGCAAGGAATCGAACAGCAGCAACCTAAACGCAACCGCGCAAATCGAGCAAAAAAAACACCGACAACGAAGGAGCGATATAGAGCACTACAGATACCAAAACCTAATCGAGAGGGAGGAGGAGCAATCGCAAACCTGTCGACGACTTCAGAATCGAGGCGTGGACTTCGTCGAGAGATCGTCGATGGAATTGGGGCAAACCATCTCTTGTTGTTTAGCTCTTTTATATGCAATTCATTCCATCAGCTGTCCCCCATAGTGGACCACCGTGTCCTGTGAGAGACTTAGTGCTTGATATTCTTGCCCACTCTTGTACTGCGCATTCTATTGGATACAATAGTGGTCCAGCCCCTGTGCTCGGTTGGGTAGATTGAAACGTAATGAACACTGTGTAACGGAAAGGAGCAGGAAGTCGATGAATTGACGGTGCCGTTAAGAGTTGACGGCGACTTTGGAACCGCCGTTGCCGCGTCGTCCGAGACGCGTTTTCGACCCGCAACTCGCGGCTCAGACAGTGGGAGTTGGGGCCACCGAGCGGCGGGTGAAAGACGCCGGGCCGGACCGGGCCATGAACCGGAGCAGGCGAAAATTGGAGGTTCCATTAACTATAAGGGACTTGAGCTCAGGTCTGGTTCATTATCCCTAAGTTCAAATGAGGCTCGAGCTCAGTTCTTATTTCATTCAAGCTTTAGTTTTGTAAGGTTGAGCTGGGTTCGAGTTTGATTTAATCTTTAATTCTTAAACTTGAGTCTGGTTTAAAAAAACTCATTTAAAAATTAAACAACCTCTTAATGAACATGTTAGTGAACTTCTAAAATTTACAAACCAAATACTGTTAAGCTCAAGCTCAGTTTGATAATATTTTTTAGCGAAATCAGACTCAAACTCGGCTTATCAACTTAATCGAATAAACTTGAACGAACTTTTTTTTAATTGAGACCCGAATAGTTTGTGAATGGTTTGACTCTTTTATCCCTAATTTTAAATAATTTTTTTCCTATATTTTTATAACTAACACCACTCTTGACTATTTTTTTTATTTATAATTTAGATATCTAAACTCCAACCCATTAATTTTAAAGATGGATGATCTTCCTTTTCATGTTTTACCAATGAATACATTTTTATATATGATTTTTGGGAGTGGTGGTTATCACCTACAAATAAAATTTTATACCCGTGACTTATCTGTTAGTATCCCAAGTTGATTTTGATATAATCAATCAAATTAAATTAGGTCATGTGGTATTCTGATATTGTATCTAAGTGTGCAGGAGCTTAGGAACACAAGAAGTCAAGCGAAAGACGCGACGAACGAGAAGGAAGGCACGGGAAAGTTGACGGGTTAAACACTTCTGAGGGACGTGAAGCTAAGGAAGAGTACACCAGTTGAGTGAGAAGGACGTGCGCGGTTGTCTGAGGGACAAGAAGCCGGGGAGAAAGCTTGCTCAAGGAATGATAGAAAATGGATTTGAGTGAGTTCTATTCTTGTTGTTTGAAATCACCCCAACGATCAGAGACGAAGTTGGAGGCTTTGTCAGCAAGCCGGACGAAACCGGACAAGTCAACCCGTTGTTGACTGATCAGGCGCCCTAGACCTTTCTGGGCCGGCTTGGGCGCCATGTCAAGTGCCCAGAAGTAGTTCATTGACAAGCCGGTTGAGGATGGATAGAATTTATTCACCTGGGGGCGCTCGAACCGGTCTGGGCGTCCAAGAAAGCTCCAAGATAAAACTTACCAAAGCTATATATAGAGTCCCGGTTCACCTTGTTTTAATACAACAAACTCTGTAATCTCTTCTATTTCTGAGTTTTTCATTTACGAGTATAATTTCCGTGTATGAGAGTTCTCCGCCTTCGACGATTAGTTCAAGAATGAGATTCTACTAGTTGAGCTTTATCTTCCTTATATTAACAACTTTCTCAGTTGTAATCAAGTATATCATTTTTGTCTCGTACTAGTTTGTTTAAAGCCTAGTAGTCTGAGAAATGTAAATTTTTTTGTATTTGTTGGCAATTCACCCCCCTCTTGTCGGCCGCAAGGTTCCTCCATTATCTATGCGCATAGGATGGTCTTAGAAGAGGCCCCGAGATGAGGATTATCATTTTTTACCATCAACATAAATTTACCTTCACTAGCTGATACAGTTATACTTGCATATGATATTATTATAATAGATCATAGGATCGATTAGTAGCGTATGCGAAATGTATCACGAGTCTGTTCATATAAAGGATCACTTTCGCCCCCACGGGCTGGATCAGCTGGTAAGTGGCTTGGTGTTGCCACCAAGAGGTCAGTGGGTCGAAGGTCGCCAGTTGCACACAAGAATAAAATCTTGGTCTGCTGGCTTA
>JBAMIE010216389.1:0-21692 GCA_037177295.1 Kaempferia parviflora
GGTGTAATCTCTCAATTTCTTGAAGATCTTTACATTATCATTCACTTAATTCATATGCATGTCTTGTACAGGTGTCCAATAGTGCCTTGACTAATGCAACTGCGATATCGCTTCTCTAGAATAAGACACGACGCATGTTTATTTTCTTTTGATATTATATCTTGACGATCAGCCCCAGGTAAATTTATATCCTGGCTACGCCCCTGCTCGCAGTTTGGGATGAGAGGAGAGTGAAGGAGAGAGGAGTGTACCGACGGTATGTGTACTTAAGATCGAAGAGAAGAGGAAGTGCGTTTGCCGGACATTGGAGACGAGCGTGTCAGAGCCGGAGATTTTGATCAATCAGAGAAGAGAGGAGATGGGCAAACGAGAAGAAATTAGGAATGAAAATCCTAATTTTAATTGTCAATTAGTGACGGAATTTTAATTCGCTAATTTATCAACGAAATCTTAATTTAGTTGCTAATTAAATATGGTTAATAAGAATAACGATGGAATGAGTGACGAAAATTAAATTTTGTCGCTAAATTAGCAACCGATGTTTAAACCGGTCACTAATTAACGATGAATTTTAATTAATTCTGTCTTATATTGAGACGAATTTTAATTTTCATCACTATTTGAGAGTATTCTTGTAGCGTCAATTTGTCAACCAACAAGCTCAACTCGAATAAATCATCCAGCCTAACCAAATCGATCGACCCTATAAAATTGACAAACTTGGCCAACATAATCGACATGTTCAAGTGGATTATACGAACTAGTTAGCCTTACCTAATTTTGTGGATTAGCCCGGCCCATTTATTCTCATAGACCAATTAGTCCAGACCAATTAACTTAGCTCCAATCTCATATATCTAACCTACCGGTTCGAAATCCAACTGGGTTACAGTGGATTTTTTGAGGTTGGCTACTAGATAAATTATCACGAGCACGATTTAACTAGTTGGTGAATTAGAGGGGTACTCAACTCTTTTGAATCGATTAATTCTAAAAGTAAATTTAGAAAGTATAAATGAATATTGATAAATGACCAAACATTATAAGCAATTTGAATACTATGAGCGTATGATATGCTCTATAAGAAAATTGAAACTTCGTTACTCGCCGCGTGTTTTTTTTTTTAATAACAAATAAATAAAACTGGAAATAAAAGTCAAAATTCAACTCCCAACAAGGCCCGGTACCTCTTCGAACACCAACCAGATTCCGCACATTAAAGGAGTTAGGATATTTTAGTCAATGTAATACACCTTGGAATTAAAACGAAAGAAAATACGTGGTCAATCGTCAACTCCTTTCGTTCACTTCCATCTCTAATCTTCGTCCAAAACGATTTCTATAAAAAGAGAGACCATTGGAACTTTTGCAGAGAAGGATCGAAATCGACCACCTAGTGACTTTGCCCTTTCCCTTTACCTTTAAAGATCAAACTTTTCCTTGTTAACAGCCGTCGATGGCCTCCGACGAAGCCCCCAGCCGCGCCCTCGGCGGCACCGAGAACGGGTGGTGGCGCGCGATGCCGGGCGGCACCGGCGTCAGCGTCCTCATCTTCCTCCCCACCCGCCCCATCTCCCGCCCCCTCCTCGAGTCCGCCGTCCGCAGCCTCCAGTCCACCCACCCCATCCTCCGCGCCTTTCTCTCCGCCACGACCCCCGGCCAACCCACCTTAACCGTGGCCTCCGCCCCCTCCGCCACCGTCCGCGTCCTCGCTGCCTCCGACGTCCTCCCCGCGGAGCCGGGGCCGGTATCCTCCTTCCACGCCCTCCTGGAGCGCGAGCTCAACCAGAACGCCTGGGCCGAGCAGGGCCCGGCCGACCCCATCCTGTACGCGACCATCTACGAGGGCGTGCCGGAGGAGGGCCGTTCCGCGGTGGCGCTGAGGATGCACTCTTCGGCCTGCGACCGGGCATCGGTGGGAGCGGTGCTGGAGGAGCTGGTCCAGCTCCTGGCCGGCGGCGAGAAGGGGAAGAAGGAGGAGCCGTTTCACGCGGCGTTGGAGGACTTGATCCCCAAGGCCGACACATACAAGCCGTTCTGGGCGCGAGGGAAGGACATGATCGGCTACGGCATCAACGGCCTTAGGACGTCGACTCTACCGTTCGAGGACACGGTGACGAGTCGGCGGTCGGAGGTGGCGAGGTTGGTACTGAGCCGCGACGAAACCCAGAAGCTTCTCTCGGTTAGTGTTGTTTTTTTTTTGTTCCTTTTTCATTTTTCATATATTCTCCAAAAATCGACATATAAGATGCTTGTTTTTTTTTTTCCTTTTAAAATAATAATAATATGTTTTTATTTTTTTGTATGTCGGTAATAGATATAACATGACAATCAGTACCACAACAGCGTAGTTGACCAGGCATCTTATTGTTCAAATATATATTAATATCCATTTTTTAATATATTTTGGGAAAGAGAAATTCGCGAGTGCAACCTACAAATTGGTGACACTTGAATGGTGTAATTCTAAGATATTTATTGAAGAAATTAATACGTTTTTACAAATAAATCGTTGTATTTGTATAAAAAGTAAAACACTGAATGTTCTTACAGAACCTAACACAGTTTGGATAAATGTTGTCGTGCTTTTGGATTGCAGGAATGCAAGGAAAGAGGTGTGAAACTTTGCGGAGCAATTGGAGCTGCGGCAATGATGGCTGGGCGTTCATCAAAGCAACTCGAGAGCCACCAGTACGAGACTTACTCGCTCGTCACTCTCATTGATTGCCGCAAGAATCTCGATCCTCCTCTGAACGGACAGAACCTGGGTGAGCATTTCATAACCCACGAGAAATCTAAGTATTGTCGTCGCTCGGCGAGCCAATCGAACTGAACTTAACTGAACTGAAATGCCATGGAATCTTGCAGGCAACTTCCAGTCCGCGGTCATTAACACGCACAACATTCAGGGAGCAGAGAACTTCTGGGAGCTCGTCAAGAGGTGCCATGAGTCCTACCACACGTCGGTGACCAACAAGAAGCAGCTGAAGGACATCAACGATCTCAACTTCCTGTTCTTGAGAGCCATCGACAACCCCCAACTGACGCCTTCGGCGTCCCAGAGGACTGCCCTCGTCACCGTGTTTGAGGAGTCAGAGATACACGAGTCGTCGAAGCTGCCACAGGAGCTCGGTGTGGAAGACTACATTGGCTGTTCTTCGGTCCACGGAATAGGACCTTCACTCGCCGTCTTCGATACTATTAGAGATGGCAAGCTGGACTGTGCCATTGTGTACCCTGCCCCTCTGCACTCGAGGAAGCAGATTGGAGACCTCATCGATCACATAAAGAGGATTCTTTTAGGAACCGAAGAAGAGTAGCTAGATCCTAAACTTGTGTTGTTTTCGGTTGTATTTGTTGTAATGAGATCCTAAAATTTCTCTACTGCAGTATCAATTATCTCTGGCAATAAGGAGAATGTAAACAAACCCATTATTTATTGTGATTTCGTATGAGAGTGGAGTTCAAGAAAGTTTGGAACAAGTGTAGCTAGTTGCTTAATTACATGGAATTTCTTACTCATTGATCGGAGGAAAGCGCAGTGTCTGTATGCATGGACAATGATTACAGGCATTTCAGTGGGGAGATGTCTTTGGTTTCAAGGTAAGCGATTAGAGATCGGAGCATGGAGAGCAGCTGGTGCTGGTCCTGCATGTGCCTGCACACAAGAGCCAGGTACTGCATGGCCTCTTCAGGGCGAAGCCCCGCTGCGAGAAATGGGAAGAGGCGAGGAGAGTGGGTGGCTTCCATTATTGACATCAGTTGCTCCGTCCACGAGAGGGAGGACAATGTGTCATTATTCTCTTCCAGTTCGACTTGGGCTCTTAACGACATTTGGCTCTTTATCGTCATCTCCAACAATGGGAACAGCTTCTTCTCTTCCTCCTGAAAGTGTTCCTTGAAATGTTCCTAGCAAAATTCGAACAATCGACTAAATCGGATTGGACCAGGAATTCGTAGCTAAAGTGATCCAATTCGATCGATTGAATCAAACTCTTGACTGACAAGAAAACAATGAATGATCAGAGGAAGCGATTTCGAAAGCGGTAAGACCTACCTCCAAGGTCTTGAATCGGGAAGACAATTTGAGCAACGCCTCCTGATGGAATGGGGTACCAGCCTCCATCACCACCGTCGATTTGATGTCCTCCTTGATCCCGTTAATCAGGGGCAGATCCCTCGCGTGCTCCTCGTTCGCCACCTTGCACACCGCTGCCATTGACGGTGATCGCGCGCTTAATCGCCATCGAGATCGGAATAGACGCTTCCTGATCTATCAACTCGTACCTTGATCGGCCGCGGCCTCGAGGGCCGGGAAGAGGAGGCGCTCCTCCATCTGCGCGTGCTCCATCACCAGCTCCACCAGCAGGCCGTAGTTCCGCCCCATATGTGCCGAATCGCCGCGCCCACGCCCGCCGACGGCCATCTCCTCTGCCCACCTGCCCAGATCCTCCACGTGCCGCTCCAGGCTGCGATGCTGCAGCGCGGTGACGAGCGCCAACTCATCGGCCTCCGTCCCCGACGGGGTCGGCCACTGACTTTTCCCGATCTTCGCCAGCGCGTCCGCGGCCACCCGCGGGCAGGGGAATCTGGAGTCGAGCTCGCGGAGCAGCGTGTAGTCCCCGCCGACGAGAGTATCGGGGCCGCACTGGAGGAAGGGGCGGCCGAGGAGGGGGCTGTCTCGGGGGATGAACTGGTAGGGGACAGACTTGTAGAGGAGGGCGAGGCGGAGCCGCGAGGAGGTAAGACAGGACTCAGATCCATAGAGGCGGACGGTGGGAGCGGCGGCGGGGGCTGCGGAGGGGTTGGGCGGCCGAGGGCCGGATTGGGGCTTTGGCTTGGGAGCGCAGTTGCCCATTTGCGATCGGATCGAGAAGAGAAGAGTAAACAGAGAGACCGAAAAGGAGAAGGAGGTTATGAGCGTGAGGCTTTTAGTTCAAATTAGTAGGGTTAGCTGTTGAGGAAGGGATTTGAGGAGGGCGGGGAAGACGCAGGAGATGGAGCCTGAAGCCGTTGTCATTTTAAGCGGGAGGGTTAATGTTTATGCGGTACCCGATGACAAGTTCACGGGCGTTTTGCCTTTCCCGGCATTCGGTACCAATGGGTCGGGCTGCTACGTCATAAATGTTAAAAATCTACCCGGTTTTTTCAAAACTAACAAATGTATTCTTATTTAATTCCCTACTATTTATGCTAGTTTTTAGTGATAAAAAGCTTGTGCTGGGTCAAAACTTTTTGGTGGACAAAATGATATTTTCTCAATAGTAATCATTACTCGGAGCTGGCGGTTGCTTTTAGTTATTGTCGCTAAGTCGATCTTTGCCTAAGCAATGTAAAGTATAACAAATATTTATTTTCCAGCTCTTTATCTTTAGGCCAAAGATATGCACAACCAATGGAATGGCAATTAATTATCACTCATCTATCTATAGTTCGATTCCTAATCATAATATATTTATAAAGATTTTTCCTTAAGACTTTTCCTCTAACAAAATGTGTAATTAAGAGACGAATTTCTGAGTGAAAAATTTTTATATTGCCAAAGTGACCATTTCAAATTGAATATTAACTGACATTATTAATTATGATTTTTTGTTAAAAAGATAAATGAATAAAGTAGATGCAAAAACAACGTACAAAAAACTGTTAAACTTTTAGATCACCAAACATTTAGCTCAAAGAACACTTAAATTCAATTTAGGGTTCTCTTTCAACGTCAATTTAAGTTTGGTAAGTTAGGTACATATTTAAATTGTTATTTTGTAATGCTATTTGTATTATTTAATAACTTTATTATGTGTTCTTAACAGTATTGGTAGTTTATAATAGCTTTGGTTCTGTTATTACTTGAATATAATCACTTTGAAAAATAGAAGCAACCTTTGCTAATTCCTTGAACTAATAGCCAAGTTGTTCTTCTACCCTATGTATTAGTTTGACTAATAGTCATTTATAATTTACCTCCCTAATTATAAAGGACACTTAAGATAATCATTATCATCTTTTACTACCGCATATAAAATCTGGATGATAGATTCCCAATTGATGAGCACATAAAATCTGAGACGTTGATTGTTGAGCTTCACCTCCAAAATTAAGTAAAGGTCTAGATACCTGAATTATTTTGTTTTTAAAATTGATAAGCATATAAAAGCAGTTGGCAATTCTATGCTACACTGATCTAAAACTCATCGAAAGCTATTACAACACGCAACTAAAAAAAACAAGTTGTAGTTTTTAATAACCTTGGCCGATACAAATGTCGGATAATTACTCTTCAAGGGTACCGCTGAATAATTGAATCTCTTTTCTACTTTAGGTATTCTACCACTCCCTGAGAGATGTCTTCCAGAAAAGAAACAAACCCCGTAAGGCTGGAGAAACCACTTCCATTGATATCTTGCTCTTCAATGAGATACCTCTCAAATGCTGAGGCATCATCCTGCCCCCCACGTATAAATGTAAGTTTTGGTGTGATGCACCTTTCCTGCTTCAATTTGTTGATGGTTGTTCTCAGAAGACCTAGAACAAGAAACATTTCAGGCACTTTTTGTGGCCACTAACACCGCCAAATGACAAACTGAGCTTCCAGTATCATGCAACAAAGTGCAAAGGGGCAGCAGATAACTTACAATCATGTGGAGGAGGAAATGGAATTGAAAGATCAGCTGAGGGTGTGTAGTACACAATTAAATTAGTGAAGGCGTCCAAGAGAAAGATCGGGCTTCCACTTGTGAGGAGAGGGGCACGGCTCAACGAATGGCGAGGATATGCTTGTTCGTCTGGTGTAGTGTAGGAAGCAAGCAGTGGATATACAGCAAGCTGAAGGGAAGCTGGCTCCAGTGCACTGCAGCAAACAATTGAATTACACAGAATCTTTTGTAAGAAACATGAGTGAACTAATGACAGAATGACAGGCAAGTGGGCAAGATACACCAAACTATATTTTTAAAGATACTAGCATTTATCTCAGAGGTTTTTTTTTTATAAAAAAAAAATACGTAGCTTGCTTTTTAAACCTTCGAATAAGCATGTTTTAGGAATGATTTCAATGGTATTTTACCTCACATAGCAGAGTGCAGTAGACAAAGATAATTTGCACTCAACAAGACCAGATAAAAAATAGAAAAATCAAAATAAGAATATTTGGAGCTTTTATGGGTGAAAATGTCACAATGCATCATACCTTAAAATATTAAACATCAAATGATTGCCTCAATAATGTCTTTGGTTGTTTATGGTTAGTTTCAAACTGCAACTTCAAGAGATTTACCAAGAAAAGTAAACCACATGCATTGAGAAGTTTGGCATTTGTCAGGTGTTTGGATGTGAAATTTAACCACTGTATGTGCAATATTGTCATTTTGGGCCAATTAAAAAACTTACCTAAAAAGGCATTGCAAGTATATCCGATAATCTGGGTGAATGCCTTCCTCGTGTAAGCCTAGAAGAGGGTTCCTTAACAAGGCGAAGATTAGCCGAGGCATAGACTGCAACTGTGGACATTGTGAGAAAGCAACATCAACACGTGAAGTTGCAATAACAGTGCCGCTTTGTACAAGTCCATGTGAATCATTGTATTGAGCAGTAAGAATGACCAGCCAATCATGGAGCAACAACCTACCTTCTCTGACCCCTTCCTTTAAGGAAGCTAAAATTACCTGAAAGACAGTGAATGGAAGAACTATGATATTACAGAATGTTTTTTTTTAATATATATACAAAAATAGATATCAATTACAAGTAAACAATGAAGCTATATCTCATGTATTAAGGAAAACAATTGATAGAAAATTGAACCAAGATGAACTGGCTTGATAAGGAATCACCATCAAATTCAATCCAATCCGATCCTTAAAAGTAGTTTGAGCAGCGCTAATTGAACTGACTTAGTTTTATAATAAATATTTGCAAAGTTTAACTCGGACTTGTTACACCAAGAACTGAATGTTGGACAAATTTAACATAAGGAATTTCAGCTTCTATTTGGATTAAAAAAACAGAGATATCAAATAGCAATCACACAATCTTGCATGAAAGTGCAGAACTAAGTAACAAAATCAAACTTGTGAGAAAATTTGTCATCATTATTCTCCTCCAACAATGTAAAGAGACTGGGAAATCTAAATTGACATGTAGAACTAAATGCTTTGAAAAGAAGTTTCATAAGCAAATGTACTTGTCACAAATATTACCTTGTGAACAAGGATGGACAGTGTAGCTTCTGGATCAACAGAGTCATAAAGTTCATTTATGTTGGAAGCAAAACTATATTGCAACGTCCTTATCCGTAATCGTCTCTTGACACAAAATTTTGAGCTATATATAAACACAAATGATTAAATTACTCAAGCATAGCGATGGAGATAAGTAAGAAACAACAGGCTATGATAACACAATATTAGAATCGAGAACATAAAACATGCTCCACTATGCCAATAAGCAACTAAAATGCTCCAAGAAAATTATGGTCCTCCAAAATTATCCATTGTACTTGATAGACAAAAAATATATATACTGGATCATATTGAACATTAAAATTTTTGAACAAATAATGAAGGGATTAATAAAGATGTTTTACATTGAATACAAGCAGAATAGTTGAAATGAAAGAGAGCGATCCTAAAGTACCTATAAAACTTAAAGGAAAATATATAAAATGACTGTTAAACCTTCTAGGTTATATGGAGCTAATATTGGGTGGCAACTCGAGCACACAAACAAAAGATGTGTGAAGATACGATGATGAATATAATAAAAAATAAAAACATTAAACAGAGTCGAGGTTGCACCCACCGAGAGAAAATTCCAGGAGACACATTTAGGATAGTACGGATATGCACTTAAACAACCAATAAATACTCTAATAAGGCGATATAAAACTATAACAAATATGCACATTAAACGAGGAAAAATAAGACCAAACAGACTTGGTTAGTAACGATAAAATTGGATAAAAATATTTTAAAATAAATGATGATATAGTAGAGGATAGAACTCAATGGCGTAGAAGAATCCATATAGCCGATCCCACCTATTGGGATAAGGCGTGGTTGTTATTGATTTGTCGTAATAGACATATGTATTCCAAGTCTATGAAAATTGAGTATGTATTACACAGAGAAATTAGGGACACTGCTTACGAAAAATGACTTGACCATCACACTTTAAGCAATAAAATGGATGTCCAACTCCTGAATTGTGTACATCTCAAGAATCTAGATTCAATATAATAAAAGATGCATACACACATACATACCTGCTAATAGAATTCAACTCGGACGTGCCAGTATCCTCCCGAGGGACAATGATACTATATTGAAATGCGAGTTGGAGAACCGGAGGATCTGTATTCCTGCAAAGCAGCACTTATAATATTATTTTATGGTAACCACTCAAGATATTCAATTCTTAGTAGATAACTGACACAATCACAGATGTAGAACTTTTTTACAACATAATTTTGTGAAGATTTTCATTCTAATTTTCTTGATAACAAAACTAGAAACTATACCCCAATTTCATGTTATGGTTATTCAAAAACACATCCAACTTGTCCTAATTCTTCTGATCCCTTTTCCCATTTCAACCTAAATCACCAAGTTGTCAGATATACAATGTGTCACCAAATGCATTTCTCTATTAAGCATTGTAAAATTTAAAGAACCAAGCTCTATAGAACTGGAAGGAAGACTTTCCATAGGAGAAGATGTAAAGCCATATTAAGTAGGTAAATGCCTAAATTATTTATATTCATTGAACTATATTTAGTGAGATTTCTTGTCTCCCTTTTCTTCTAGTTACTTCAACTTCTCTAACTTGGATCTATGGTATCTTTAAATATATCCACATCAGCTAAACAATTTATCATAATTTTATCTTCTATGGCCTATATAGTTAACTTATTTTTTCTCAACTACGAACTAGTCAACTTATTTTTTCTCAACTAGGAACTCCCCATATCCACCTTAACTCAACTCTGTTATGCAACATTTAATTTTACAGCATAATTACAAAATATCTAGATAGGATAATTGAACCAATGAAAACATGCCTTCTACAAAGAATATTTTACCTGAAGAAACCACTGGAATTTTCAAACTCAAAGTCATATGCATATGTGGCAAAAGAATCACAGCAGATGATATGTTGAACATTTTCATATTGTGGATCTGGAAAAAAATGTCCATACTGCAAGAAATAACAAAAAATAAGGCCGAGCTGAAAAGACACAATAATGAAACATCAACAAGAAGCACATGTAAAAATTAAGTTACATACAGAGTATCCGAGTTTGAAGTCAGAAGATGTCCGCAATCTTAATATACAACCAAATGCATAAGGGCGACTCAACATCCGATACCTGTTGGAGTATTAAGGTTACGAGTCCACGAATCTTGCCCAAGGAGGTACACAAATTTGTCAGATTTTATTTTTAAAACTAATAGTGCTCCATATACTCAGTTGGATATTTTGATATTTATCTCTAAACTCACATGTCTTGTGGAAGAGTGGAATCATCCATGTTAGAATAAAGAAATAATGAGCCACCACTTTCAATACTAAGATACTTGAGAGAAGCCAAATCTGTGTATTCATCAGTGATAGCAAAAATGTCCACACAAACACCTGCTTGAACAGCAACAGCAGCCTGTGATAAGGGTCAGCATTTACTTTTCAAAAATTCATTATGAAGAAGTTGTTCATCTAGATTACATTACCAGATCTTTGTAGAATGATGTTTGCTCGGGAAGCAAAGCAAGGTCAGCATCTTCCCTCTTGCTAGCATACTGTTCCCCGTAACGTCTTGTATCCAACTGTCCAGCTCCATAGTCAGGAGGACCAGACATGAATGCAAATACCCTAGCTATTAGAAAGATAAACATAGCAAAAGATAGCAGATAAGATACAGCTGCTAATCCATAGAAAGAAATTAATTTAGCAGAAAATAGAAAAAAAACTAATAGAACTCAGAATTCTTCTACAGTTATACATACCTAGGGCAAATGTACTCCCATATTCTGAACTCAGGTAATCAATGAGAGCTGTCATGGCTACCCCAAACCCACGGCCACCTAGCAACACACCATCATTCCCTTGCCCTGCAGCAGTTGTTCTCTCCCAAGAAGTTGTAGGGTTTAGCGTCTCAAGAGCTGCAGCAATTTGATCTTTGTACATTTCTACCTACTTACATAAAAAAGAACCATCGGATTATGGGATGCATAAATCAAGCCAACAAATGAGTTATTGTCAAAATGTTACCATACAGGAGCTAGAAATGAAAGCAGTGGCATGACATCTTTGAGATCAACAGGCAGTCTATCCTCCGAATCAGGAATAAAAATGTTTTTAACGACTGCTATTGGACCTTGTACATCATATAGACCAATCTTGTGGCTGAATGTAACCAGACCAAATAATGATCCTGGTACCAAAGCTGTAAAAACAAGGAGTAAAAGAAAAAGGAGACCATGTCAGAACAGACAAGAAGCAGCAAAGTACTAGGAAATATCCTTATTTCCAAAGAACCATTACCTTCAAGAGCTGCTAGGAGAGCACTTTTGACAAGTTCTAGAAACTCTTCAGAAGCTTCAATAAAGTTGAGAAGTATCAAAGGAGAAACATTCTTAGAGCATGGACTCAAGAGTACCCAAGAAATACCAATAAAAGCTTAACAAGAGGAAAATAATTGGGCGAACAAATGAATGACATCAGTAAATCACTAATCATTTTTCCAATCTTAGAAGCCCAGGACAGATGCATACAGGGAAAAGTCCTACTGGAACAAAAATACCTCAAAATAAAGATGAAACAGTTGCAGGAAGCAACCAATAAGCCAACTGCGAGATGGAAATTTAATTATGATCTACAAAGTGTCAGGCCTGATACGGGAATCTGTAGAGTTCACAGAAAGGCAACAACTATGAAGAACTTTGATGCTTGGATTCTTCGTCTACGTTCTCCATATCTGTGTCAGATATTGACACCCGGACACACACTCCAAGTTGACATTTAATATTTTTATTGATCATGTGTACAAAGGCTAAGGATTAATCATGTCAAACATTTGGATCCACACTCATGCCGGATACTTATTATACTCAAGTGCAAGTAACATAGATGAAGAGTGATATGTAAAATTCAGTATGAAGTTAGAAATGTTAGACATTTCTCTTTAGAGTTGATAGATAAATAATGCACCACGTTTAGAGTTTCTCAAATTTAGCAGTCTTTAAAAATTATCAAATCTAGCACAGTGTTAGTGTTTCGTATTAAAAAATAGCATCCATCCAGAGTCTATCCCATTGCCATTAAAGGGATGGTGCAGTGTCTACCTGACAAGGTGCCAGCTTGGATAAGTTGCGCAATAATCATTCGCTGTGCATTTTAAGGGCTGCATCATGATAGATCCTTCAACCCATTACTATTTTAAATTACAACTGATACTGCCCTTTTAATCATTCCCTAAACTTTTTACCTTTTTATTATGATTCTCCATTGCACTCTGATTTGGTCGATCATGGTCGAGATCCTGATTGGTGTGTAAGCCCATTCATCGTGCATTGTCCTCAATCGTTGGACAGCAGGTAATGGCCTAAGTTTCTTCATCTATCCACCTTCTACTATCCTAGTAAATACAAATACATAAACACCCACACTCACCTTGAAACAAATTACTTATATTTTACTAAAATTAAATGTTGATCATCTTTAAATATTTCGTTTTATTTTGAAATAACAATTTTCACATAATAGTAACCAGTATCATATCATCTTACTAGGAATCTTTATGCATCCAAGCAGGATAGAATGCATTCTGTCCCAACAGCAGTAGTCACTGGGTTGATTTTATTAGCAAACTCAGGATGCTCACCCTTAGCAATCAAGCTCAGAGGTATAGTCTGGGTCTTTAACCATACCTTTTTTTTTTATATAATTCAAGTATGCAGCTCTTCAATTCGACTAATCCTAGAGGTGACCGGCTCAACCCTACAGATTTTCCACTTGCCACCAAATTAAATCCGGAAGTGTAAGTGGCGAGCGGCCCCAACATCCCAAGTTTTTCATCCCATCGGAGGAAAATGCCCTGCAATGCGCCGTAGTTGGGAATCGAACCGCAGATGCTTGGGAGACTGCATAGGCGCCCTTGAACATTAGCCTAGGGCGAAAGAAAACCTTGGATGCTCACACTTGAACATTAGACCAAGGTGCAAGTTGAGACTCTAATTCCATGTTGTAGCAGGTGCGGAGCATATTTCATTCTAGAACGTCTGGCAACTTTACGTCGACAGGCAGAGAGCATCCATAGCAATGATTTCTCATCTGTGTTATATTAATCTATTTTACCCTTCGTTCAACACTAATGAAGGATTGATCACCTCTAATTCTACTAGTCTCATCTAGCCATAGAACACCTAAATTGCACTAGAGAGGGCATACGCAACATCAAAATAAGCGGCCTGCTGAATTGACAATATAAGAAACTTAGAAGAAGTGAAAAGAACAAGAAATAATACAGAAACAGAAGGTCCAAATTCGAGATCTCACAAGATAAGTCCACCGCTGCTACATAGACGGGTCGAGCCTGCATCTCCCCGTCACCGGATCCCTCCGCTACAAGTAAAACCCTTTACTCGATCAGATCGGTCCGACAAACCTCAACACCGTCACGAAGTCAACGAAGAGATCACCTGGGAGGTCGAGGTCGATGAAGGAAGACGACAGCTCGGGGCAGTCCTGGGGTCGGGCGTAACGATCGAGGGTGGCAGAGTCGAGGCCGACGAAAGATCCGCAGAGGGCGCAGGACCAGCCCCATCGCTCGATCTCGCAGAGGGTGCTGAGGTAGCCCCAGCAGTTGTCGCAGCGGGGCAGCAGGTGGCCTCCGGATCCGTAGAGAGGGGTGGCGCCGCGCTCGTCGAAGGGGGCGAAGGGCGTGATAGTGACGCCCCAGGGGAGGCCGGAGGCTTCGAGGGTGTTGGCATCCAACGGGAAGCGAGATACGCTCGCCCGCACCGCCATGGTCGCCGCCGATGTGATGGAATTGGATTAAACTATTTTTTTTCCCGTGTCTATGCGGGAATATTTAAGCATCACGACCACACGATGAAAGGGAATACATAAACCCACTAACCAGAGTGTTATCGACTTATCGCATGGTTTAAATCTACGGCTTATCAACAATAGCAAACCTTTACTATAACTAAAATTTCTCCTAGATATCCTTTTAAAGTAATCACTTTCTGAAATGATATACATAAAACATAAGAAATAAACAACCTCTAATTCACCCTGTAGATAGATATAATCTTAGAGCAATGATAGGTACAGAGAAAATTCTAAAGAAAAGTTCAGGGATAGACACATAAATTCATGGTTCACCATTTCACTTTTTGTGAGTCCCAACATATTATGAGTATATCCTTGAGTTTTTTATTGAATTTTTTTACTGTACAAATCATTTCTCATAATCTTAAATGTGAATAGGTATGTTACATGAGAGAGCTTTCAATGGAGGAATAAAACTTGGATTTAACCTTTTCAAGTCTCTTTGTAAATGTAGTCTCTTGTACTTAGCCTTCGCTAGACAGTGAAGGGATGAACGAGTTTCTCAAATAAACGAGGGCTCAAATTACTCATGGTACTGGTCATCTTGTGTTCATCTCTACTTTTTAGATTTATCCGATGATTAATAAGAAATAAGAAATTTAGTGGGATTGAATCAGACACTTTAGATGGATGGATGATAAAACATACCTTCACGGCCAGTTTATCTAGGATAAATAAATGGCCTCAAGTAGGAGGATAAAATACAAATTCTCAAATTAATAGGACTGGAATGAAAGGCTAACAAAAACGGGGCTAATTAATCATGTTTAAATTACCTGACACGTGGCATCATCTCACGCTGCAAGCTGAACCGCTTCGCTGCCAAACTCGAGCACGTAAGCACCTTCGCCTCCAACACCCGTTGTATTCGACTGTTCCCTCTTCAATTACTTTGCTTTGGATCCCCATTCCAAAAGTTACGATGAGTGCCACGTCATGACAAGAGGATTCATCGTGGAATTGGACGGTTTCCGTTTCCAATTTATTTTGTAAAAGATCCGGCTCTATCTCTCTGATGCAAGCCAAGTCGACGATGATCCCTAATCAGCGTTCCCGGCCTTCACCTGCTTTCTCCATCAATCTTATCTGCGCCTCGCTTCCAGCTGCTTCTTTGCTCAGCCAAAAATAAAATCCATGGCGGAATACGGGGGACCGAAGCCGGACAGCTACGCGCCTTCGGCCCCTCCGATGCCGGACTCGTTTTCCGCCACCCTCCCTTCATCGGGGGAACGCGGCCACCCTACACTACCGCCATCCTACAGCTACCCCTACCCTTCCCCCTCCGCTTCTCCCTGGGACAGCGGCGCTGGCGGTGGCTACTTCCCACCAGGCACTCCTCCGGAAGTCATACGGAGCTTCCAGGCCGTCGATCGCGACAGGAGTGGCTTCATTGACGAATCGGAACTCCAGGCGGCGCTCTCAAGTTCGTACCATAGATTTAGCATACGAACGGTCCGGTGGCTTATGTTTCTCTTCAAGAATCCCAGCAACACTACCAAGATGGGTTAGATCCTCTTCGCTTTCTTACAAATCATCTTATGAGACCGGAAACATTTTGGCTATATTCGTTTGTTTGATTTGACTTTTGAGATTGTGTGCATGGTATTCCCCAAGCTTTTGGAGTATTTACAGATCTAGATTGAGATTTTTATTTTTATTTTGCTTTCTAATATTCAATTCACAAACCTCCATTGTTTCCGTGCAGGGCCTATAGAATTTGCTTCTCTTTGGGCTTGTCTCGGGCAATGGCAGGTACGTCTTTTTTATTTTATTTTTTATTTTATTTTTATTTTTTATTTTTTTTTTTGCGCCCGTCACCTTGCAATAGTCATACAGCAAAGGAAATTTTGAGAGTGGATTTTTGTTGTTTAGATTGTGTTCCTTTCTCATGATAATTTAGATTTCATTTTAATTTAGAGGTAATTAAACAATCGATAAACTTTGCAGTTGCAGAAGTGAGAAGCTTATGATCACTTGCTGCTTTGTTTTTGCGCTTAAATGTTGAAAGTTGTACTAGCTAGGAAATATTATAAAAACATTGTGTATGCATTGCAATGCTTCTTAAGAAACATATTCTTTGTTTTTCTACTGGGCATATAGACTCTGGTTTCTGTTAAAGATGAACAAGAGGAAACAGATTTGGTTGATTTAGTATCTATAATGATTCATCAGGTTGAATATATGACATTAGGAGTGATTAGAATGCAAGTGGGTGAAAATGAGTCTGGTTGATAACAATTCATAGCGTGCTTCCATGAACTACTAAATCAAAGGTTGCTTACGAGGGTTTTTAACTCATGGAAGGGTTGCTTTTAGGTGCAGGTTTAGATTTCTTGTTACAGAAATCTCCTTTAGTTATTTATATGAAGATTTTATCACAAAAAATGCTGTTCTCGAGTAAGTTCTTGATTAAACTTAAGTTGTGCCTTCTACAATAAGATGCAAAATAAGTGTAATATTTTTTCTCTGCAAGTGATCAAGTAGAAGATTAACCATCTCTAATACTATGACTATCATGTAAGGTGTTTTGACATGTTTTTGCACATTTCTACAAACACCTAGATTAAATGATCGAATACACTAGAATCCAAAGAGAATATACTAATAATATGTAATTGTCTTTTAGGCTATCTTCTACATGTTTGATAGAGATCGTAGCGGCAAAATAAACTCCATCGAATTAAGAGATGCTCTAGTTAGCCTTGGATATGCAGTTCCACCTTCTGTCATTCAGCTTCTGGTGTCCAATTACGCAGAAGCAAGTGCCAGGGGTGAGCTCAACTTCGACAACTTTGTAGAGTGAGTATTCCACTGTAATGTTTCCACAAAAGTTTCGGCGACTTTTCATCTAATCCATGGAGATCATCTTCTCATTTACAGGTGTGGAATGATTGTGAAGGTATGTAACCAGTTTTGATTGGAATTTTTTGTTGCTTTGGGAACTTGTCTGAAAGCTTATCAACCTTTGTAACTTGGTTTTCGCATTCTGTCGTAGTCTAGGATCTCTTACCACAGACTTGCTCATAAATTGCCATTTTTTCCTGTTCTGCCATACCAACTAGAGATTAATAATGGGAAAGACAGCTTACCTGATTTTTTGGAATATTATTGTTTTTTTTATGAAACGACGTTATTAAGTTACTGGACCACAAGGCACACTAGATTGACTTTGTGAGGATCAAACCTCTGACCTAAGGGAGCACCGGTGTCCATGCTATAGATCCACGCATACTACGCCTCTGCCAAATCGAACTTTCAAAATTTCTGTGTCATGCCTGAGTAACTTGTCCATCCTTGTATTCCCTCCCTGTAATCGGAATTGTTGCCCATGTCCTATTTTTTTTTTTTTTTCTTTGTCCTTCCTTTGCCATTTTGCGCATCCGCTGAGAACAGGTTTCAGCTCCAATAGAATGAAGATGCCCATTTGTTTTGCATTTTGCTTTCTTGTCTGTGCTCTGTCAATAATAGCCTCTTCATATATACACATTTTAGCCTCCAACAACTAAAGATTTTCTTCCTCGAAACAAATTTCAGGGATTAACTGAAAAGTTCAAGTCGAAAGATCCTCGATACACAGGATCTGCAACTTTTTCGTATGAAGATTTTATGTCAATGGTAATTCCATTTATTGTCCCATAAACTATATTTAGGGTACACTGAATTTGTGGTCTGCATGTGGCGGCACAACGACAGACGTAAAATCGGGGATGTATCTTGGTGTACGGTCTCTATATTCTTTATGACTTGCGGATGTGTGTGTGGATATATGTTTTTGAGGGATGTACTTGGATAAACTGTGAACGTTTGAGGTATGTATCTTGTAGGGTTTGTACATCGATCTCTCGACACTTGGATGATTTTATATTGGCTGTCTATCATATTTTTCGATAATTTTGGCTTCACCTGGTGCTTGTTCTGGAGATTATAATCTTCTGGATAATCAAGTTGACTTAATAATCTTCTGGATAATCTTGTTGACTTCACCGGATGCTTGTTCTGGAGATTATAATCTTCTGGCCCAAGCCTTGATGCAGATTCTGGATTCTTGATCTTCTTCTCAGACACCGCTCGGTTACCTTGTCTGCGCCCAATTCATCTGAAGGCTGTTTTTCCTCGGCCTTTGAGGTTATTCCTAGACTTTCTCCTATGGATGCATTTGCTAGGTTGTAATTAGCCTTATCATGTAATCCAGATTATATTACATGGTTGATTTCGTTGTTTGGTATCAATTTAATATTGTAATGTAATCTGGATTACAAAAGTTAATAAACTTTTGTAATGTGTATTACAAAGTAAAATCTATGTAATTCGATTGCATTACAACTTAAAAATTATTATGTCAAAAATATCTCTTTTATCTTATCAAATCACGCTTGAACTAATTTGTCGACACCACCTCCCTCCGTCCAACCGTCGACCTTCCGGTGGTCGGGCGGCGGTCGGCCGACGGCCTGGCGGCGGTCGGTCGGTGGACCGCCAACGACCCTCCGATGATCACCGACCGGCGGTCGGTAGCGGTAAAGTATATTTTTATCTTTTTATAATTATATGAATTACATTCCTTATAAAAATTAATTGATACCAAACAAAAGAATGTAATCATCTTTGTAATCTAAGATTACATTCAATACATTTTCAAACTTAGTGATGTAATATGAATTACATTACTATGTATCATGGTCTACCTGCCTACTATTTTCCCTCTGACGATCGCACGTGGTTGTACCCTATCCATTGCCCTTCCTTCTAAAATCGACAGTTTAAAATCGATGGTTAAACGGTTTATAACTGTGTGTTCGTGCACAGTTCATAACGGTTTATTACGGTTTAAGATTATTATATTAAAAAAAATAAATTTTTAAATTCATATAAAAAACTTGTACACTTATCGAAGTTGTCTATAATCCCTCGTGGTATTGGAGAATTAAAGCCTACTTAATTTTCTTTCTTTCATATTTTTATATTTTTTTATCTTTTTATGATGTTACTCGCTTGTTCCTGTGGTATTTGTTTATCGGATATTAAATTTATAAATAAACTATTAATTAGATATTAATAAACTAACTAAAATAAAAAATAATAATAGTTATAGTTTTGACGGTTAAATTGTCGGTTACAGTTTCAGCTCGTGACCCGGGTCAATGTGTAATCGGCCCGTTCACCCGATTACGGATCCGGGTTGACTCCGGTAATCACCTGGCCAGTGGTCGGGTCTATATCCTTCCCCGGAATTCATTCTCCGACAGGTAGGGGTCGCACCCGGTACCCACCACCACCAGAAATCGCGTTGTGACCTGATATGCTAGTGTGTGTATATATATATATATGCCGAAGGCGTGCCCAAACCTAGGCATACCAGCTTACTGCGCCGCGTCAACAGAAGGAGCGACCGTTATAGGCTGTGGGTGCGACGATGGCATCCCCGCAGGTGGTATCCCTCATGTACCATGTTGGCCTTTATGAGGCAAACCTCGAGAGTCATATTCACGAAGGCGAGTGCGATGCGCGTCCCCATCACCGTCATTCGGGTGAACAGCCCACCCCCTTGTTCTGCTTGCAGCTCTGTGTCCCCGTGGATCTCTCTGTCCACACCAGTCCATAGTCTCCTCGACGGAGGCATGGGCAGGTGACGGAGAAGAAAATGCTCATCATGATTCATATAATAAATGGGGATGTTGATAGCTCTGTGATGATTGCAATTGACATTGTGAATCTGCAGGCCAAAGAAAAGAAGGGGAGGAGGCAGTTAGCACAGGCGACCATCGTCCCTCTCACCTGCTCTAGTGATGAGATCAGTTATTACTGTCGCTCATCTTTCGGGGTCGGACAAAATTAAAAAGGGCGTTCATCATTTGCCAAAACTTCATATGAGCACTCTTTTCCAATAAAAAAACATGGTGTCCCATTTCTGGTTTAAAAATTTTAAAAATTTTGTGTTTCTGAACCAGATTTAGTGTTTATGGTTTGAGCTTCAACCTAATATATTGTTTATCTTCAACCTAAAAACGTCCTCCCTTCTTTAGTTTAGGGTTTAACTTTTTCTCATAATATAGGTTTTTTTCCTTTCTTTTTACGTGCATACAGTTTACATACTATATGTCTTCCTGTTTTATCAAATAACTAAATCCATTTTTGCAGGCTTTTTTATGATCATATTTGTATGACATCCAGCTTTTTTTTATTGTCGTTATCTTGTTTCAAATGTTTCAAAGACAGGTTTTCTTGTTATAAACTTTGATGAGTTCAGTTTCGAATATTTTGTTTTGTTGACAGTGTGTTTTTACATGAGTCAAACGAAGGAAACTCCATGAAATTCAATATTATTAGATCGGTAGATAGATTAGAGGGGTGAATAGCATATAATTAAAATTAGAATTTCTCTTGCTTCTAGCTTAGCAACGATACACACATTAATTAAGCAAAAATAATAACATAAAATAAGGTAAAAGACTCGGAAAAAATTACTTAGTTACAACCTAGGTGGTTGTTAATTCAAGGTAAGTAAATATGCACTAACAAAGATCTGTTGGTGCCCCCAAGGTGATTTTGATGTGATCAACCAAGTTAGGTTAGGTCATGTCGTTATCTAATATTGTGTCTAAATGTGCAAGAGCTTAGGAATACAAGAAGTCAAACGAAAAATGCAGCTAGCGAGAAGGACGACATGGAAGAGAGTCGACGGGCTCGGTGCATCGGAGAGACGAGATGCTACGAAAGAGTACACCGACGGAACGAGAAAGACGTGTGCAGCGGTCCGAGGGACGAGAAGCCTGTGACGAAGCTTGCTTGAGGAAGGACGGAAAATTGGTTCGTGTGAACCCTATTTCAGATGTCCGACATCACCCAAACGACCGGAGGCAACCGGGATCAACCTGAGTGAAAGTCAATATGAAGTTGACTTTTCACAGGCCCGAGGCGCCCGGACCATTTAGACGCCCGGACTACCCAGGCACCCTGGGTGGTCCGTGTCACATAGCCAAGGAGCGCGGTGCCAGATCAGCAATGTTCTGGGCGCTCAGAAGTGGATAAATCTTTATCCAGTCATAGTTGACGAGACATTTGCAAGGGGATAGAATTTATCCACCTGGAGTGCTTAAGATAGATTTTACCAGAGGTTATAAATAGAGCCCTGGTTCTCCTTGTTTTGAACAACAAACATTGTACTTTATATTTCGAATCTGTTTTCCTGTTTACGAGTGTTAATGTCTGTAAGAGGCTCCTCCGCCTTCACTGAAAGAGATCTTTTAGTTGAGCTTCCACTGTCTTGGATTAGCAACCTCCTCGGTTGCAGCCCAAGTAAAACTGATGCATCTCTTACACTTTAGTTTATTGTATTTAAGTTTCCTTATTTGTGTTTGTTTAAAGCCTATTAGTTTGAGAAAGGTATTTTTGTTTACAAGGAAATTTACCCCCTCTCTTCCCGGTCGCAAGGGTCCTACAAATGGTATCAGAGCAAAAAAAAAAAAATGGTCAGACCAAGCATCTACCCACTAAAATTCGAGAGAGACTTCGCTTTATGGACAAATCGAATGGAGGTATTTTTTTAAAATAGATTTTGAAATTTTATTAATCATTAAATATGATTT